>AYEL01063514.1:0-15728 GCA_000484575.1 Olivierus martensii
GCATTCCCATCTTTTTGGAATTTCTCAACAACAGATTTAATTGTAGAGACGGATGGAATAGGTCTTCCAGGGTACAGCACCGCAAAATGATCTCTCATGCGCCTATAGGATAAGCCTGAATTACGTGCCCGAACCATCCATACTCGTTCAGTAACGTTGTAAATAATATTCGGCATTTTTAAAAATGTTCGAATTGCGGCACGTCTGCGTTTCTACGCTGTCGCTATAGCAACAACAGAATTTCTGTTTCTCGCACATCTTTTGATGTAAATTTTCAGTGATTTATTTTCAAATGTGTAATTACACCAGAATTAAAATCCAATAATCTTGTATGTTAAATCGTTTTTTGTTTCTTGGATGCAATAATAAATAAATATCGTTAGAATTAAAAATATAAAATAAATTTTCGTAGCGAACGATTCCTGACATGATAGATGCATCAGAATTGGCTCGATGCCAAAAATCAGAGTGTTCGGTTTCAAGAAAAACACCCGGTATATGTATTCAAATGTTCTATATTTCATTGAAAAAGAAAATAAATTTATTTGCAGCATTGAACTTCTTATGAATTGCTGAACATAAATTATGCAATGGTATATTTTTTCGTTTATAAAAATATCTTATTAGCTCCAGTATAAAATAAAAATAAAAATTTATTTGACGTTATTTAACAGAAGTCCGCCCTCTTATTACTATTTTGTAGAAGTACATTCAACAAAACATCAATACATCGTAAATGTATTTTGTTGAATCACATCAATTTTTCACATATTTATGAAATGCAATTTTAAACTGTGATTAATATTTATAAAATTTTGTTTAAAACAACTATATTTTCGTTGCCATATTTTTAACTATACTTGAGGAAAACATCGAAAGTCAGTATTGAGTCTACGGGAGAGCCGAAGTTCATTTTATATCACTATGCCAATGATTAGTCCACTAAATTATTCGTAATGTTACAATAAATTGTCATAACATAATGACAATTTTGGCAAATAAGCTATAAGAGCGGAATAAAATTAAAGCCGAATTAATGTTAATTCGAATAAAATTACGATAGTAACATATTTAACATGTAGTAAATTATCCGCAAATCTAATACACAGTAATACCCGCTTAACGTGAAAGATGCGTTCCAAATTTTTATAACGATAAACGGGGTACGTCTTTGCAAAAATATGGAATCGTTGAAAAATAAATACAATTTATTACAATTTATGAAATTCATTTAATATATAAATTAGAATTATATAATACAAAGATTTGAAAATAAAATTAAATAAACATAAATAATTACAAAAATTTTTTTCATTAATTTTTTACAGAAAAAATATTTAAAATTTGAATACGTTATAATGAAATAACGTTAAACGGAGTAACGTTAAGTGGGGTATTACTGTATACCACATATGGGCAACCCCTGGCCCTCTACTTCATTTGATCCGGCCCCTGACCCATTTCAGCGAAGTTGTTTGGATTCATGGTGGGAGAAATATAGTATGTTCTATTCATGATTCTACTAGTGGTACCGTGGTTAACGACGGCCTCGGATAACGACGGTTTTGGTTAACGATGAGTTTTTGAAAGGAAAAATGTCTTGGTTAACGACTCCTGATTATGTGAACTTCCGACAAAATACCGATCATACCAATTGATCATGACTGATCATATATATGAACTCTGACCTCAGCAGACTTTGATATGTACTGCACTGCACTGATATCAAATGCACTGTAAGACGGCGTAGAAGTATCAATGCAACAAATTCCGACGATTTTGAATTTATGTAAGAATAACAGTTTGAAAATCATGCCAAAGTGAATCAATAAAAATATAGAATTTGAAAAAAACCAAGTTATATCAAAATAGCGTTAACCGGAGCAGCATTAAGGGGGGGTCTTACTGCATATGTAATATTTTTTTATTTTAATGAAAAATGAATTTATGATTTAATTAAAAATAAAGCTCTCTTGATTTTAACACTTTTCTAGTGGGATGATACAAATATTACTGAAAACAAATTTCCAATGTCCATTCAATAAACAGGTAATGTTGATAATGCTAAGTTAGCAGAATATAAATGATAAAAATTAATCATCAAAAATAATCTTACTTTTGTCATTTAATCAGCATTAATTTTGGGCAATTATAACATATACCCATTTTGAGATAGTGATTCTTTATTTTTAAATAATTTATTTAATTTAATTTTAAATTATTAACTTTAAATATAAAATTATCTATCAATTCAACAAAGTATCTATTTATTTTTAATTTATACAAAATTTTAAACTTCTGAGAAATTTTAACTTTCCTCAATAATAAATTGATCATAGGCAGATTCTTGATTTTTCAAACATATCAGAAAATTACTATTTTATACAATTAATGCAAAAATACTGCACTTTCCTGGATGATAACTAGAGCTGTTGGCTGAAGTCAGTTTAATCTGAAAACTCAAGATCTTGTAAATAAATAGAGGACTCAAGCTTTTTTAAATGAAAAATTAAAATTCTTTAACATTTATATGACAAATAATTTCATTATTATTATAATTTGCTTGATTTTAATTTCTTATGTTTTGAATTCTTTAGATTAAATCATTATTAAAACATAAACTATTGATTTTTGTTGGTCAAGATTTATTATCGACAAGCCATTTTAAATTGTCAACAGTATTTATTTGGGATGGAAAATTATTTTGTCTTGCATATGCCAAAAGTAAACAGATTGCTGAAAGATGTCCATCCCTTTCGGTTTAATATAGTGATTTGAAGCTTTTATTAAAGATTAGTAGTAAAAATTATAATGGTAGTCATATTATCATAAGATTTATGACAAATTACAACTACACAAAAATCAAACCAGTTGTCTAGCATTGGGAATTGAGCTAATATAGAACAGGAGAGAGAGAATCTTATATCAAGAATTTGAAGAGGCACAGTTAAGTGCTACTCATTGATATTTATTGATGAATGAATATAACCAATCTATAATCTCTGAAACTGGACACTTTCCCCATGAATTTTAAAGATTTTTAATCAATTTCCTTGTTTTACTGCCAAATATTTATGACATTTTATTCATTTTGTTTTTAAACTTTTAAAACCTTTTTAGAGGAGATTTTAATAATTATATAGCCTTTATGCCTTTGTAATTGGATATTGCACTTTCACAAAGCATTTAGTTTTTTCTTTTAACATATTTTAACTTATTTTCACATACATTATTTTTCAAATTTAATTTTTAATTTATATTTATTTTCAAAATTATTGTTACTTGTTTTGTTTAGGTTTATCGAACGTCCTTTATGTAATATTTATAAATATTGTTTATTATTTGTTAATACTATTTTCTTTTTCTTTTGCAAATTATCTTTACTTTCATAAAGGTTCTATTTGGCACATTTTGGTCTAGCTAACTTTATCAAAAAAAAAAAAAAAAAAAAAAAAAAAAAAAAAAAAAAAAAAAAAAAAAAAAAAAAAAAAAAAATAAAAAAAAAAAAAAAAACAAAACTACGCTTCAATTTGTTCATTATGGCCATAATACTTTTGATTGGCAATTAATCATCTTAGAAATACACTTTTTTCAAAAAACTTGAGTAGCTTGAGCTTTCCCAAACTTTTTCTTAGTAACAGTTCATCAGCTTGAGTATTGAAAACACTCAAATTTCAACAATTCTAATGATAATGTACTCTCTTTAGGTAATATGCAGTAAAAATTTCAATTTGTTTATTAAAAAATAAAACAATATTTGCATAATTTTTCATTTATATATACAATGTGCAATATTTTTTTAATGTTTCAAATAAGATATACTGTTATCTATTAATAAATCTATCATCTAATCTATTAATGTATTGTTATCTAAAAAATAGACAGCAATATACAGTATACAATATAGATATAGCAGAACCTTGATATCTTGAATCTCACAGGAATAAAAAAAATTTGATATAAAGAATTTTCAATATATCAACGGTTCAATTTTAAATAAAACTTTTTATGTCAATAATACACATCGTAGTTTAAACTTCTATACAATACAAACCTCAAGGAAAGATCAAAATATCACAAATTAGGTATCTACATAAATTTTGTAAACACAAATTACAACTTAAATAATATATGGTGATATTTACTATGAAATGGTGAAATTTACTATGTTCGTGGTTAATTATATTATCAAAATTTGGAGTAACTTGGAATTGTACATGTACACTTGTGAAAGTATTCATTATTTTATTTTTTCTTTTCGAGTAGAATTTTACAAATGTTTTACTTTGAAACTGTAATGTGTTCTAGTTTATGCAGCAGGCCGTATAAGATACCTCTGCAGGCCGCTTTTGTCCCTGCTATATAGGGTTGTGAAAATGTGCATGCCATTGTCATGAAATTATACATGCCATTCAAAAACTCTTCTACAGGAAATTCCTGCATCTCTATAGCTTTTTCAATATTTGATAGGTTTCTTAAGCTGATTTACCAAATTTCCAACAAAAATGAACCTCACTCCCTGTTGTTCCATGGCTAACAACGAAATGGGATAAGAAGGTTGCTATGACTCACTTAATATCCTGCTACTACCTATTAGTACCACAATAAACTGATTTCTGGCTGTTTGCTGATTGGTCAATGGCTGCTATTTTCTATCATAATATATATTCTAATTTTTCCCACTAATATATCTGTCAAGCAATCAGTCCTGAAATTTTTTGGACATGGAATTGGTTGTATGGTACATATTTCCAAGCTTTTGTGTGAAAGCCCCTGCACATCAACAAGCAGTGCAATAGATATTGCAAAAATTCATGAATAAATATCCTCATATTGATAAATAAAACATTATTCATTAACAAATAAAAAAACCAAAAAATTTGCCTGTTCATCACTTCTTTATTCTTCCTTAAATTTAAATTTCAAGACTATGCTCGAGTATTCAGAAAATCTGGATAGACCAAATCCTTGAGCAATATGAATTTTTGGACTTTTATTGTTTTAAGAATAAAATTGAGAAAATTTTAATTTTTATCTAAGTATGTATTATGCACTTTTCTTACAAAAACATATTATGAATCAATATCTTGCTCTTTGAATAAAACTTTTGCATTTTTTGAAAGTTACATTTGATTTACTAAAAATTTTATTCTGCAATATTTTTAAAAATGAGTAGAATAGAAAATTAAGAAAGTGTAAAATCCTATTGAAAAGACTATAAAATAAATCAAGCTAGCATGCATTTATCAAATATACAAATAATGTCTAATGTATGAATAACTAACTATAATTATACCAAATATTTAATATTCATTTAAACTTTTAATAAGTCATAAATACATTATAATTTCAGAATGGCCAATAATGACATCATATATATTCAGGAAAATACAAAGGAATTGATTCCCATTATTCATACATATTTTGTAAGTATTTCATCAAAACTTATTTTGTATAGCATGGTTAAATATACAACCATTCCCCAACTTACAGCTATTATTCTGATTATTTGCATAAGTTGGAAAATAATTTTTAAAAAATTCCTGGGCTAGGTAGATTACAATGATAGCATCTAAACAATGTTATGACACCATATTGTTCCTTGGCTGGAAAGGAGGAAATGCTGCATGATATGATACTTAAGATCAACAAGCATTATTCTGCAAATAATCAGAATAATAGCTGTAAGTTGGAAAATAATTTTTAAAAAATTCCTGGGCTAGGTAAACTACAATGATAGCATCTAAACAATGTTATGACACCATATTGTTTCTTGGCTGGAAAGGAGGAAATGCTGCATGATATGATACTTAAGATCAACAAGCATTATTCAAAAACATAATGAAATCAACTAATATGAAGTTTCAATAATGTAAATTAATATGTTTGGATTTGAAACCTACAAATACAGACATGGTTTATGCTTTATACCTAAAAAACATATAAAAAGTTATATAAATTCAACTTTATGTAAAATGTTTTCCATAAGTTGAGTATTATGTAAGTTGGGAAAAGGTTGCATATCAAATTATATATTTTAGTATGATATAGAAAAATTAAACATATATAATAAAATTCAGTATCCTTTGGAATCAAGAAATGCCAGATTTTGATTTTAAACAGGTTTTTTTGCCTATTATCAGAAAAAAATATCAATTTAAAATTATAATTTTAAAAATTTGTATCATTCTGAATGGTCTCAGATACTATATAAATTTAATATTAAAAAACTAATACAATGGGTCCTCGTTTAATATTGTTTCACTTAACATCATTTTGATATTATGTTGCCAGCAAAAACTAAATTAATTAATTAAAAAATTAAAAAGGAATAAAGCCTTATTTTCTTACATTTCCCTTTATAATAGAGAGAAAACAAGATGGAAATCTATTATTATAGAAAATAATGTAACCATATAATTATATAATTAATATATTATTCATTGAAAATATTAAACTATACAGACATGGAACATTCGATCAGCTTGACTAGATGCAAAGGCTTTTGGCTTTCAATTCAGAGGATCTAATACTGGAATCCACTCCTTGGAAAATTTATATGAGATTTATGGTTTAAGTTAACATTGCAATTTTCAGGGACCTAATCCCAACATTAAATGAGCACCTATTTTACTATAGACACACTGAAATTTTCAGGGAAAAAGAAAGGCTAGATTTTGAAATATGTCAAGATACTGCCCTTGTGACACTGGAAAAAATGATAACTTCTGAAATGATCTATCAATAATAAATATATTTTACTATTACTTTATATAGAATAAATATTTTTCTAAAATGTAAGCTATAAAAATATGCATTTCCATAACAAAATACTTAATGTTTTATGAGCCTTGTTTATAATGATCAGGTAAAAAATAAAGTTTTCTAGCAGAATTATCATTCTGCTAGAAAACTTTATTTTTTACCTGATAATTAATTTGGAAAATAATTTTTTTTTAAATCTTCAGCAGAGTAATAATTCTGTGGTGAATTTATTTGTCTATGATGAATGTTCTAGGACACTGGTCTGAAACTAGTGGCCCACAGGCCACATCCAGCACACAAAGCAATTTCGTACAGTCTGTGAAGATGTTTTGGCTATTTTTTTTAATACATATTACAATCAGAAAATTATTACAATTTAACGTTAACAAAATAACAGTGTAAAATTTTAAAGTATACTCTACTCAGCCTATGCTGTGCCATCAGTAACTACTCTCACTTTCTCTTTCATTGTAATTTTATTTAAAAATATTCAGCCCACATGCAATTTGAGTTTGAGACCACTATTCTAGGATATCTGGAAATAAAAGGAGGCATATATATCCAGCAGTGGATGAACTAAGAAATGATGATGATGATGATTATCTAATGTATCTGATTTATTAGATTATATTATAATAATTTTTATAACAAAATTCTGCTAATGTTTTTAAGTATTAAGTATATTATAATAGTTTATTATTAGTTTTACATCATTGAAATTGCTAGCATTTTATGATTAACATCTAATATTTTCTATTAAAAATTAATAATTTTTTACAGATTTCAAAACGGTTAAAAAATCCAATAGCTTTAGTGGATATCACATTGTCAATTCCAATTAAATCATCTCATAATGGGCCATTGTTTCTAGAGTTATCATCTATACAGGTAATGCAATATATTAACATATTTTTCAATTCATGATCCTATTCTTGTTAATTTTGTTAAATTACAATAACCACAGTTCTTAAAAACAAATAAGATATATTTTTCCAGTCTTTTAAAAATGATAACAATCAGAAACTGATAGGAAAGCTGAAGTTTAGATTTCTGTATAGAATTAGAGTTTTGGGTAAAGAAAAATTTTATTTGGAATGTATGAATAGGAATTATAGAACAAGACTAGAGGAATATTGGGCAGCTATTCAAAATTAAGTATAATTGTAGACTGATCATGAACTGTCTGAATATAGGAGATACAAAGAGTGTCAGGAAAAGTATAGATTATGGAAAAAGAAATTTACGAAAACTGAGGTTAATGTTGTTAATAGTAATGACTCATTTAAATTATGTTATCCGGAAGAAGATTGATATTTTGAGCAATTTCTGTATCAGAAAATAAAAACTAAAACATAGTTACATATAGTAGATCCTTGATCCAAATGGTCAGGACCAGAGCATTTCAGATAAATGCTAATTTTGGATATTAAATATCTTAATCTTTCATTAGAAAAACAAACTGAGAAGAGGAGATTTTGATGAATTATCTTATATATACAGGATGTTTCTTACCACCCATATCACTTTTTTTTCTTGGAAACACAATGAGATAGGAAGTAGGGAAAAATTTTTGATTACCAAAGTATATTCAAAGAATTGAATGGGCATGATAAAAATTTTGTGAGTCCATCAGAAATAGGGTTATAAGGGGTCAACTTTAAAATCTTCAATGGAAACATATGCCAATTTTGGCATAATTTGATACAACTGTAAAAAACAAATATCTATTGTTTTGACAATTTTTTAATATCGGACTATGAGATATCATAAAAAAAGATGACACCACATATTCTGCCAATTGAACTATTCAAGCAATAAGAAGAATCTCACAGAGAGCATCTGTGTACATCCATAGTGCTCATAAACAGCTGAAACAAATCAAGAAACCCTTGTTTTTTAGTATGACTCCATGCCAGACTGTGATGGTGAAAGACTTGTCACATCTGCTGTTTGAGTATTATCACCAAATACACGAATTGGCCTTAAATCTTCATAATACTGCACTTTGCTGCTTCAGTAATGTCCCACAATGTACATAGATGCCCTCTATTGAATTATTATTATTATTATTGCTTGAATAGCCCAATCAGTGATACATGTGGCAGCATCTCTTTTTTGTGATATCTCACAATTCATAGGTGATATTAAAAAATTTTCAAAACAAAAGGTGTTTGCTTTTTACAGTTCTATCCAATTATGCCAAAATCAGCATATGTTTCCATTTATAGTTGACTCCTTGTGTCCCTACTTCCGATGGGCCCACAAAATTTTTATAAGTTCACCCCTTGTGCCCCTACTTCTGATGGGCCTACAAAATTTTTATCATGCTCATTGGATTCTTCGAATATACTTTGTTAATCAAAATTTTTTCTTTACTTCCTATCTCATCGTGTTTCTAAGAAAAAAGGATAGTGCAGGTGGTAAGAAACACCGTGTGTGTGTGAGATTGAAAAATTCTTTTATTCAATGCAAATATCATATCAAAGTCACATATAATGGAAATGTATTTATTAATGAACAAAACCTCTTGTTCCTTGTGCAAATGTTTGGATAAACTAACTTCTACTCTAGTAACTAATGTTAACAAAACTAAAAAATATGATGTAGTTGTTATTTTTTACATTAAATTATTTCATTATAGAATTAGTGTATTTTTATTTATTGTCTTTACAGTTTATAATCAAGTAATATTTATTAAAGGAAAAACTTTTTCAGATTAATAATAGTAAATGATAAAATTTGAAAGTAAAAGAAAATTATTTATGATATTTAAAATATATTGAAACATGAATGCAAATGTTCTCTTTTGAATTATAGAATATTTGATGAAAATGATTTTATATATAGTTAATTGCTAACTAAAAAATTTTTTGTTTATTTAGTAAAGAACTGGTTACAGTGATATTAATATTAAAAAGAAAAACATCATGTATATTGAAAATATTCTATATTTCAGATTGATAATGGTAATAGCAATGTTCCAGCAAGCTGTAATATAGGCAGAAATTTTACAAATCCTATCAAAAATCCACATGTACAACAATATAGATCTATAAAACGTTATACACATGAAGAACATGCAGATCATTCAAATTTTGACACAATTAATTTAGTAAGTTTATTATTATTATTATTATTATTATTATTATTACTTAAACATAGATTTTTAATTCAGTGTATTAATTAATTGTTTCTATTCTTTAGGATTGTTCTAATACAGTTTGCAAATTCATCAAATGCAAAGCAGGGCCTTTTATGGATACAAAAAAATTTGCAAAACTTCAAATAAATGCACACGTTAATTTAACAAACCTGCAAAACAATATTGTAAGTATAATAATACATGAGAAATTTTTAAAATTTTATAATTTAATTATTCAACAAATTTATAAACTATTAGGGAAAGAAAGATGTGACTGTAATTGTGTCAGAAGGAACAGTGCTAATTCAAGATGAAAATCATGACGGAAAATCTGCCAAAGGAGATTATGCAACTGTAAGCCACAAATTTAGAATTTTAAAGTTTTAAGATAAATATTCATATTACTAAAAATAAACTAAAATAATTATTAAAAAATAATTAATTATAGGTAGGAACATCGTTGGAAAAGTATGGTCTTCATCAACATAAGAAAATTGGTATTTGGGTTATAATTGTTTGCATAATTGCAGGAATATTACTTTTAACTTTACTTATTTTAGTATTAATAAAGGTATGATACAGTCTTGCAAATCAATTTTACATGTTGCATTAAAATTTATTATTTAAAATCAATAAATTTCCTATCATGATATTGCAGGTTGGATTCTTCAGGCGGAAAGAACAAGAAGAAATGGAAAAGTTAAAAAATGATGATGATGAAGAAACAGCTGCTCTAAATGATAATCCTAGGTGAAAAGACATATTTAAAAACAAAATAATTTGACATTTCATTGTCATATTGTAATATATACTGTACATTGTTAACCAAAATATTTTTTTTACAAAATTCATATTCTATATTTGTATGTTGGAAATAATTGTAAAAAAATCATTGTGACTTGAGTTTTTACGTGAAGGTAGCTTAGAATATTTTATGTATATTTATATCATCTAGTCATTTGTAATATATTCTTTATAAACATTTTTGATACTTATTTTGTAGTTTATTTCTTACCTTACATTTTAATTAAATAATAATTTTAAGTTCAAACAATTGTTAAGAAAGATATGCTAGCATCCTATATCACATTTTTTATTACCAATATTATATTATAGCTTTCAGTTGATAGTTTTGCATTCATATTTTAATTTAATCAAGATATTTATTATTACTAAAGGAATTCCATACAAAACACTATACAAACATTTTTCAATAAATATTTCATAGCTTTTATAACTATGAATAACTTATTCAGAAAATTGAATTCCATATAAAATTGAATTCAATGAATTTGAATTGTTTGAATGAGAAATGCCATCGATTCTGACAAGGAATAGTTAGCTCAGACAATCTGAAAGTACAACATCTGATATATTATATAACAAGCGAATACTTTACCACATACAATTTGGCTGACTAATTCAAATCATTATGTTGATTGAATGACTACATGGAAATGAGCTATATTTTAACTTTGAGGATCCATAATCAATAATCACAACTCCAGATTTTTAAAGATTAGGTTAATTATAAGTAAGCAGCAGAATCTCAAAAGGAATATTTTATGTGAAGGCACTTTCAGAACCATCACTGACTGGTCATTACCTGTAATAAGGTCAACAGGAGAGTTGAAGGATAGGATTTGACAGGCTGAATTCTGCTATACCATGTGGCCATCCTACCAACAATTTAAAGATGATCTAGCAGCGGTGTAGCTACAGTTTGAGCCACTGGGGAGCCTTCCCTTGGGAAATACATAATACAATCAAACCTATTCAGATACAATTTAAAAATTAAGATAATTTTATTTCTTTTATTAATAAATTAAAATACAAAATTACAAATGTTATAATCACTCCATGCTCCATGGCTATAATAACTAACAATTATACTATTCGATTAGATTAGAAACCTCGGACATTTTTCAATGACAGTCATATAATTTTTGTAATTGTTAATTCTCGAAATAGTTGATTATTTTACTCTTCTTATTAAAAAAGTGTGCTCATCCTGGCCTGTCCATCCTTTCCTTTACAATCCAGTTAATCTTTCCACAAGTATGAATTTCCATGGCAGAATCCAAACTTCCCCACCACTTATTAATCAATGGATTGGAATTATTATTTTATTTTGAAACTATCGGCTCTGTCGGTAGTCAATAAAATCAAAATATACTTTGTCATTTGTCAATTATGCAAATAATGTAGCAATGTTGGAATGGGAGTGCAAGTCGTTTAAGAACAAACATTTTGATATAATAATTCAAAAAAAGATATATTATTTAAATTGGAAATCTGATAATGTACATCTGTTTTAGAGCTGATTTCATTTAGAGAAAGTTAAAATCAGTATGTAATTAAATTAATATAAAGGCTATATTTTATCTGAATTAAATTTGCTTTATATGTTATACTATGCAATGGCTTATGATCAGAGGCGGATTTAACAGCGGGCACACAAAACCCCAACTTTACACATTTTTCTAATGCAATTATAATTACGTACAAGTTTTCAATCAATGGTAACACCGGATAGTATGTTTATATTTACTTATTTTCATTAACAATCAAAGCCCAAATACATTGACAATTACCGTATGAAAATTTTGTTAACCATGCCAATTTCAAACGCATTGGGGGGAACACTCATTTTCTTGTATGAAGAGTAAAAAATTATCTTAGAAATACAATGTCAGAGGAAAGATTAAATAACATGGCAATTTTATATTGATATATAGAGAACGATTTACTTAAAAGTATTGATTGTGAAGAGATAATTGGCAAGTTTGCAAAACTAAAAGCTAGAAAAAACTTTATTTAAATATTTTCATATTTTAATTTCAAGTAAAATTCTATACATTTATATTAAAATTTTGTTGGAATAAAATATATGTTTTATTTATTTAAAAATATGGTCATTATGTATTTTTATTCCCTTGATTCTCTCTTTTCTAAGGGGCCCAATATTTTCTTATGCACCCGGGGTCTGAAACCGGTCTTAATCAGCCACTGATTATATATTAATTAAATTTATTATTAGAACATCCTCTGAGTTCTCTAAATATTGAATATTCCAAAATTAATATTTATAATGCAGTTATTTAAAAAACAGATATTCAATTTAAACATTGCATAAATGAAAAATAAATTTTTATATGATTTTTTCTTTTTCAATTCTATTAACTCTTTCCTTCTATAATGTAAGAAATAGAATAATATGAATCACATATTCAACATAAAATTATAAATGAAAATATGTTATCAATATATATTTTTAATTCTTATGCATAATATTTAGTTTTTGTAGTTAGAATTTGATTTTTTATCTTAATGGGTTAAGTATGCAATCAATCAATAAATATTATTCATTGGTGTAAAATAATATTTTATTTCGAATAAAATATTAATATTCATTTATTCTTTACAATATTTTGTTTACTTTATTTGAATTGTAATAATAGTATTTCTCTTTGAACATCTGGAAATATATATAATCATCATAAATCATATATTAATTTTATATACAATTTTTTTATGGATAAAAAATTCGATTACCTTCTGTCAAAGTTTGGCAGACTTCAATAACGAATACTCCTCCTTTTTTAACTTCTTCTTCAAATTGTCGTGTCCCACCACCAACTCCAAAATAACAAGTTTTAGCAGCTAAATAACTGTTTTAAAAATTTATAAACAAACAATATAAATTAAAAATAGTATTGATATATTTTGTATTATTATTATTTACATTTTTCCATTAGGATTTAAAATACTTTTCATGAGTTGAAGTAACTTCTGTTGATTTTCAGGATTATAGATTGTTTCTGAAGTTAAGATAACATCATATCTAAAAAGTAGATTTCTAAATTGAAATTTTGAATCATTATTTGAATAAAATATGAAAATTTATTTTTACTTACTTAGGGCAATCAAAATAATTTTCACAAAAGTGATCACTAATTGCTTTCCAATCACCAGCAAAAAATCTACAGGACTTTGATATATCATTAGTTTGTTTATTTATATTTAGCATCACATTTTTAATAGTTAACTGTTTCAGGACTTCTTCATTCTAATTCAGAATATTAAATATTTTATTGATTATTGGACATACTTTAATTATTAATTTAAATGTTTATACATTAAATTTCTTAATATTATACTTGCATAATCTTGAAAATCAACTTTAGCACCTTTTAAATATGCAAAAATTCCAGCAAGTCCTGCTCCACATCCAATCTAAAATATGCAATTTTTATTATTATTATTTCTTTTCATTTAAAAATAACTTTTTGTTAATAATAAATTCATCGACAAAAAGTTAGCAAAAAAAAATTTTTTTTAATATTTACCATTTTGGCTAAATATTATTAATAAAATAGTATAAAATTATAACAATATCATTATCACATCCATCTTCATAACAGAGTGAGTAATACTCAAAGAAGAGAAAAAGAAAATTATTTTTAATAAATCTATATGATCTATAATCCTGTAATTATTAATCTCATATGGCATATAGGGTTAGATTTATTAAAAATAAATCTAACCCTATATGCTGTATGAGATTAATAATTACAGGAAACTGCCAAATTCAGTCCTTATATGCTAAACGTATTTGTTTAAAATAATATTGATAGAGTTTCCTTAGCAATTATAGCATTTGTTAATATAACTATTCTGTGGCTTTGTATTATAAACTTTTGTTGTCTGATATTAAAATTTCTATTTTAATAAATATTTATTCTAATGGAATAGTAAGCATCCAACACTGATTATCATAAAATTTCAATAAAATTTTATAAGTTGTATTTAAGGAATATCAATTTGTTTATCAGACAAAACATAACATAACGTGTGTGCGTGTGTGTGCGTGTGTGCGTGTGTGCGTGTGTGTGTGTGTATTGATACCACCCCATTTTTTTTTATTTTGGCAATATTAGTGTTTGAGGTTAATGCAACTTTTTCAAACCATATTATTATTATTATTTCTTTTCTTCATTTAAAAATAACTTTTTGTTAATAATAAATTCATCGACAAAAAGTTAGCAAAAAAAAATTTTTTTTAATATTTACCATTTTGGCTAAATATTATTAATAAAATAGTATAAAATTATAACAATATCATTATCACATCCATCTTCATAACAGAGTGAGTAATACTCAAAGAAGAGAAAAAGAAAATTATTTTTAATAAATCTATATGATCTATAATCCTGTAATTATTAATCTCATATGGCATATAGGGTTAGATTTATTTTTAATAAATCTAACCCTATATGCTGTATGAGATTAATAATTACAGGAAACTGCCAAATTCAGTCCTTATATGCTAAACGTATTTGTTTAAAATAATATTGATAGAGTTTCCTTAGCAATTATAGCATTTGTTAATATAACTATTCTGTGGCTTTGTATTATAAACTTTTGTTGTCTGATATTAAAATTTCTATTTTAATAAATATTTATTCTAATGGAATAGTAAGCATCCAACACTGATTATCATAAAATTTCAATAAAATTTTATAAGTTGTATTTAAGGAATATCAATTTGTTTATCAGACAAAACATAACACACATATATATATGTATGTGTGTGTGTGTATTGATACCACCCCATTTTTTTTATTATTTTGGCAATATTAGTGTTTGAGGTTAATGCAACGTTTTCAAACCATGTTTATTGAAATCTCTGTAATAAGTTATACTGTAGCGATAAATTTTATAAAATTTATTGCATAAATTATTAAAGGGAAAAAATAAACCTAAAAATTACTGTGGACAATTGTATTGATACCCTAAGAATTTTAAAAATAAACTTATT
>AYEL01063515.1:0-33752 GCA_000484575.1 Olivierus martensii
ATATATATTTATTATACGAGGGTCAGTCAAATGAAAACTGGAAATATTTTTTTACAGCTCCTGTATTACAGATAGAGTTGGAACAAGTACACTATTTTTCAATGTAGTCCCTCTGCTTTTCGATGAATTTCTGCCACTGAGTCGGGAGGGCATGGATACCTTGGGAAAAAAAAATCTTTTGGCTGTGCCTGCAACCACTCATGCACCACCTGTTTTACCTCCGTGTTGATCGCAAACTTGTGGCCACCTAAGGAGTCCTTTAGTGAGCCTGAAGTTGGAGGGTGTGAGGTCGGGAGAGTAAGGAGGATGGAGGAGGCACTCTAGACGAAAGTCCTGGATAGTCGACATGGTTGCATGAGCTGTATGAGGACGCGTGTTGTCATGCTGGATGAGAATGCCTGTTGAGGAAAGTCCTGGATAGTCGCCATGGTTGCATGAGCTGTATGAGGACGCGTGTTGTCATGCTGGATGAGAATGCCTGTTGAGAGGAGTCAGCGGCATTTGGTGCTTATAGCAGGTTTCAGAATGTCACGCAGCAATTCACTATAGATGGCACTGGTCACTGTCTTACCCTTATCCATGTTATGTTCCACTATAGGACCCTTGTGGTCCCAGAATAAGGTCAGAATCATCTTTCCTGCAGATGGCTGGCTGCGGAACTTTTTCGGCTTTGGTGATGTCAAGTGTCGCCATTCCTTACTGGAGTGATACACATGCAGCACCATACTGTGCCAACATGCGTCGATGGATTTCTATTGGTTTTGTGCCTTCACTGTGTAGGAAATGGATCACTCCATAGTGCTCTTCTTTGGTGCATTCCAACAGAGGGGCTGCCATATTGTAAATGTCTGTATGTCTCCGCTGGGTCACGTGGGGACATGGGACCAATGCCAATTGATGGCGGGAGAGTCCACACGCATGCATACTGGGTCTGATTAAATGTCTGTATGTCTCCGCTGGGTCACGTGGGAACATGGGACCAATGCCAATTGATGGCGGGAGAGTCCACACGCATGCATACTGGGTCTGATCGCAATGGGAGCGGTTTCGATTTTCTACAATGGAAATATGTGTGATATATAAAAAAGTAAAGTATTCTTCAGATGTATATTTGATTTCTATACCATTATTTTATTTTTTATAAAATTTCTTTTATTATTGGTTAATAATTTTTCTCTTATCCAATTAACTATTTGTTTATTTAAATTAAATTAAATAAACAAAAAGAAAAAAATGTATAAATAAATATTTATATATTAGATAAATGAATAAAATAAATAAAAAAAGCACACTATCAAAGTTCTTAACAGAAAAATATTTTATTAACGAAAAACGTTTTCAATTCTCTAAATGAGTCAACATCAGCTGCATAGTATCAATGCAGTTGATGTTTAGTGAAACAGGATAGCTTTAAATTTTATTAGAAATAATTATTACTAATCTGAGTAAAATTATTTCTATACTTACATCTAAAATTTTCATATCCTCCTTTATAATATCATATTTATTCAAATAATT
Source organism: Olivierus martensii (assembly GCA_000484575.1). NCBI lineage: Eukaryota > Metazoa > Arthropoda > Arachnida > Scorpiones > Buthidae > Olivierus > Olivierus martensii. The sequence continues at coordinate 1,519 of AYEL01063515.1, forward strand.
AATTAAATCTAATGTACACTCCCAAATTTTCAAACCACCTGTAAAATAAAATTAAGAGAAAATTATTACTATTTATATTTTTAAAGAAAAAGTTTCCATTTTTATATTATATAGAATGGACCATTTAAGTTGATAATGAGAAATATCAAAAACTAAATATTTCAAAAAAAAAAAAAGTTTCAAATAAAAGTTAATGGACTTGAAGGGGAAAGCAAATCACATTAGTTATATTTCATTTGGAGGACATTTGCAAATCAAGTTAATTTGTTTAAAGAAAAATCTATAGTTTTTATGTTTTATTCACATTCCTTGTAAAAAATAAACAACTTTTGTGAAAACCATTTTTCAATTTAGTGTGTAGTTTCAGATATTTGAAATGTAAAAATTGATGAAAGAAATAATAAAATAATTAATCATATGACTTAAGCATTAACTTTTAAATGATTTACATAAAATTGACAGTTGATGATGGTTGGTCATTAAACAGTTTAATTTTTTTGCAAAAATATAACTTATGACCTTAAATTTTCTATGTTTAAGTATACTCATAAATTTTATCTGGCAATTCTGTTTATCATAGACATTCATATATATCAAAATTAAGCATTATTGGATTTATGTTATTTTCAATTTATGTGGAAATTTTTGGGATATATTAATCATGTAAATAGGGAATTTATTTTTTTGTATTATATATTTAACAAAGATACAGGCTTTATTCATTATATTATTTTTTATTCGGTAAATAACAAAATATATATTTTTGTTATTTATTGAATAAAAAGAATGCTATTAATTTAACAAATTAGAATCTGATATTTATTCATATATTTAACAAAGATACAGGCTTTATTCATTATATTTTTTTATTCGGTAAATAACAAAATATATATTTTTATGTTATTTATTGAATAAAAAGAATGCTATTAATTTAACAAATTAGAATCTGATATTTATTTATTTATTTTAAATCTTTCATTATTTTTTTTTTATAAAATAACTGATGCTTTATTATTATTTTAAATATTATATTACAGATATAATTTTATAGCAGAAATTTAAATAAATAGTTTTAAAACTTTACCTTCATAAACTCCTGGTATTAAATCAGACTGACTTTTCATAAGAATATCAATTTCATTTGTAGATTTTGAAAAATTCTGAATTTCATCATTACAAATATATGACAATAAATATTTCCCAACTTTTAAATTACATATTTTATGTTGATCAATAATGATCTGAAAAAATTTTTAATAGATTATATATAATATATTTATATATATATTTCATTAATATTTTGTTATTAAAATAAAAGTATCTAAGAAATACTGTATAAACAACAAAAAATATAATAATAGGAATATAAATACAAAGGAAGAAAATCATATGAAAGATAACATGGATACTCCGTTATTTTCAAACTTTTTAAATTACAAAGGTAAGTCAATATATAAGTTGCACAACAGGATAGAAAAAAATGACTGTGTGAACTCGACTGAAATTTCTTTTATTTTTCAGCATAATCCCCTCGTACATTCAGATATTTATCCGATCATTTCACAAGTCTTGCAAAACCGGCAACAAAAAATGATTCCAGTGCTTCCACAGCCAATAAGTGACATCATTGGTAATGTTATCATATCTTCGAAATATTGACCACTTAGGTGCTTTTCTGGGACTCAAAAAAATGGAAATCACTAGGGACTTCAATTTAGTCCCTAGTGATTTATGAGGCTATAAGATGGATGTTCTAAGCATTCTCATTCAAAAATTTTTCAACAGTTCCTGCATTGTTTTGGCCATGTGAGGGCAGACATTGTCATCCAGGAGAATCACTCTTGCATTCAGGAGACCAAGGCATTTTCAATGAATGGAATGTCAGAGTTTCTGTAAGGTGACACAATATGAGGTGGTGTTGATAGTCTCATCATGAGGTTTGAATTCTGCCAATATGATGCTCTGTGAGTCCCAAAAACAGTTAGCATTACCTTGCATGCTGAAGGGATCATCTTGAACTTTGTTTGTTTGTCTATTGATGAATTGCTGGAACCAATTATACACAGCTTTTCTTGATATACACTTAACCATAAACTAGAAGCATTTTTTTATGAACTTCCTTTGTGGCAATCCTTTGGCCCACAGAAAATGCACAACTGTAGCTGTTCTTCTCACAAATACTTAAGTAACATAGTTTTCATATTAAACTGGTTACAATTGCCTAACCATGGAATGCAAAGATATAGCATTAGATCTGACTTTTCACTCACTAGTGCTGCTATATACCAGCACAAAATATATGCTGAATTTTAATGTGTTTTCAATCTATATAGATTTTTGACTTATATATTGATTTACCTATATATTATACTATATTGTTAAACTATAACACGTAATATTTATCTAGAAAAGTTATATGGTAAAATAATTTCCTCCCACTTTTCATTTGTAATGATATTAAATGTTATTTAGTAGAACTGTTCATATGAATTTTTTAAATGGGTGTGCTAGATTTAAATGGGAAAAACATAATTTAATAATAAATAAACTTGCTTGAGTAAGGTGACCAAACTTCTCATTTTGACAGTGCCAACCAAACTAAACTAGTCCTGGTTCCAGACATCTAAAGTTTCATTTTCTTCAAAGTACGAGAAAGGAAATGTAATGTCCATATGGTTATTTTAAAAATAAAAAATAGACTGAAAGCAATGCTGTTTTTTTGTGTCAAAAGGATATGCTGCCATTTGGCAACATATTTGCATAACTAGTAATTCATAATTTAATAAATCACCCATTGTTGCATCACTCTCTCCTTTGAAATTAACAGCATTGTTATCATGGGCCCGCAACAGGCAGTCTGACTTTACCTTTAAATGTTGAGTTTTGTATTAATATAATAATTTTTATTTAAATTTTAACATTGTAAATCTTTTAAGTTGTGACCATATTTACAGTTCAGATAATGAAAATGATAATGATTACAATATCAGAAGACCAAGATACCACCAAAAAAGGTTAAACATTTGTGTTATTTTAATAGAAAATGAAAAAAACACAAATGGATTAGAAAAATAACAAAAATAGAGAATATATACAATATATACAAAATTTTCGTATTGGGCAGGGGAGAAAGATATAAAAACACATATTGAACATCACAAATTTGAGATGTGTCTCAGGTTGGCCCTAGAAAAAATTGATCACTACTTAAATCAAATCAAAAGAATGAAAACTAACAGAACTTTTGGACAAATTCCTTCAGTTACATAGAACAAAAAGCATCTTTTTTGTCCTCTACTTAAATCAAATCAAAAGAATGAAAACTTTAACAGAACTTTTGGACAAATTCCTTCAGTTACATAGAACAAAAAGCATCTTTTTTGTTCTATGCAACTGAAGAAGGATTTTGTCCAAAAGTACTATTAAACATAAATTTTCATTCTTTTGATCATATTAAATAAATTATTATTATTCATCATTATGAAAACATAACTTAGTAAATATTTAGAACTGATATTAATGGCAATGTGAAATTATCAACGGTTGATAGCAGAATGATCAATATCCTTAGATTTTATCATTAATGGTAAAATCAAATCAAGTGCAATTAATTAATGACATATTACTTCACTTATAAATTATAACAAAATATTATTATTATTGCATTAATACCTTTATAGAATTATCAGGAATAATTTCTGAAAAGTTTCTTAAAGAATTATTTTTAAATATTTTTGTTTTTTGTTCATTTTCGTTGTTAACTATTTGGGTTTCATTAGATAGCCATTCGTTAATTTCTCCTTCTGGCTTTCTAAAATTAAATCTAAATTCCATTTCTGATAAAATAATTTATCCTTCTGATATGAAATTTATACTTAAAAAATTAATTATTTTTCTTCTTTTAAAATGGCGTGTATAGCTGAAGCTCCGATAACGATGAATGCTGTCAGTGTGATTAAAGGCAACGAGTTAATTATTTTTCTTCTTTTAAAATAGCGTGTATAGCTGAAGCTCCGATAACGATGAATGCTGTCAGTGTGATTAAAGGCAACGAGTCACTATTATGAAGAACTGTGATGCTCGATCTTTACTTAGGGAAATCAAGAAAGGTCCTTTAGATTGTTAAGAGACATTATGTACCCAAGGTTGTCCGTGTAGTACCGGATATGACGGACAATCAATCCAAGAATGATATGAAGCGTTTGAATGATCACAATGAGAACAGACTTGTGAAAATAAGGAATATAATGGAACTGTATTCAGGCATAGACGGAAATACAGAATTTCAAACACTCGAATGGAATAGGCATCTGCTGACTAAGATCGAAAGTAGTGAATTTTCCGGAGCAAATACCAAATAATCTACTGTTGATATGGAAAATTATAACTGGCGCTTTTTCTTCCAAATGCGATAATTAATGATCAGTTGTTCAGGAAAAGCAACGAATATCTGCAATATAACGTTCCACAGGAGGGCTATAAACTTCCCGATTTCCAGCAAAAAAACTATATTCTCAATTTTTTAAACGAAAATCTCTATTTTGTTGCTGAGCGCCATCTGGAAAATATCGAAATTTTGTATTTGTAAGATAAAATTAAATATTGTACAGTATAGCATTAAAAAATGCAAATATCATTTGCATTTTTTAATGCAAATGATATTTAAACTGAAATAAGAAGCTGCTTTAATAAGAACTTAAAATACTATTAATGATATTTAAACTGATTAATAATAATAATTTAATGATATTTAATTTAATTAAATATCATAAATAATTTAATGATATACTTATATTTAAAGAACTTACTATTAATGATATTTAAACTGAAATAAGAACTGCTTTAATAAGAAGAATGGATCATTTTTGATGATCCATTCTTCTTCTTTTAGAAATAATCATATTTTAATTAAATTTTAGTAACATTTTTTAACAATTTTCTCATCTGTATATCCTTATCTGTGTTCTCAATTTTTTAAACGAAAATCTCTATTTTGTTGCTGAGCGCCATCTGGAAAATATCGAAATTTTGTATTTGTAAGATAAAATTAAATATTGTACAGTATAGCATTAAAAAATGCAAATATGTTACATTTTTGATGATCCATTCTTCTTTTAGAAATAATCATATTTTAATTAAATTTTAGTAACATTTTTTAACAATTTTTATAAATAATGATAAAAAAATACGTTTGACATAAATTTTTATTAGACTGAACAATCATATAAAGTCTATAAACATATAAATTCAAGTCAATCGAGGTTTTTTTCTCCAAATTCAATCACTTCATTTAATTTCTAAAACTGAAAATAGCAAGGATTCGGAGATGAATGAGACTAGAATCTCCAATTATGGAAAATATAAAGTCTATAAACATATAAATTCAAGTCAATCGAGGTTTTTTTCTCCAAATTCAATCACTTCATTTAATTTCTAAAACTGAAAATAGCAAGGATTCGGAGATGAATGAGACTAGAATCTCCAATTATGGTTAGCTTAGATTAGATTTAGTTAGGCTGCTGAATCATCTAAAATTAAAAACTCTAAAAACAAATTGATTAAATAAATTTACAAAAGAATTTAATGAATGGACTTTGGAAAGTAATTTGTAGTGTCATTCAAAACAATTAATATTCATTCATTTCAATGTGAGGGCTATGCATATTATATAACTTCTGCAAGCAGCATTCACTATGTAAAAGAAAATACTATAAATCAGTGCCGGATCTAAACCAATTGGACCGATTGCACCCAATCGGGCTCCACGTTGAGGTTAGCTTAAGTAGGTTAAGCCACTATATCCTCATGGATATTCTGTATCTGGCGGCGGCCACTTATAGAGCCCATCACAGGCTGGCCAACACCCATGATGGGGTCAACCGGATGGTTGAAGGATGGAGTTCAACGGCCAGACCCGGACCCCTCCTGAAAAACTGGAGGTGTGGGACTAGGATCCTCCAGGGTGGTAAACCAAAGCTTTACCAAGCTGTCATCCGGCCGATGCCTCACGTTGGGACAAAACGAAATCATGAAAAGGCTAATAAACGAAGAATAATGACTTAGATTTACTATTATGACTGGGATTTTACACGTCAGTCTTCGAATATCTAATTTTTGTAGATCCACAAAAAGAAAAATTTTTCTTGGAAAAATTGAATGTGAATGAATTGATTTTATTTTATTTCTTGGAACATGTGGGAAAAAAATTTGTATTTAAATTAACACTACTTTTGCAGATTCCAATGATTTTTTATCTAATATTTTGAAAATATTTTCTGAAAACTCAAATAAATTAACAGAGTATGAACCTTTTTTTAATTAGAATTAAGTACGCATGCTATATGTGAATGTTGCCAGAAAATATCGAAAAAAGTTTCACAGTTTAAATCAGTGGTTAAGAGAAGCATATTGGGCAGATTCTTTATCGGAAAATAAACATATAGATGAAAATGTGAGATTATGTATGTATATATTATTGTTATTATATATAAATAAACATAGTAAGAAATTATATATTTCTTACTAAGTTTTTTTGAGTCTCCGGAACGAATTAATCAAATTCCCATAAAATCCTATGGTAAATCATCTCCGGAACGAATTAATCAAATTCCCATAAAAACCTATGGTAAATCGGGTTTCCGGAACGAATTAATCAAATTCCCATAAAAACCTATGGTAAATCGATCCCCGGAACAAATTAATCAAATTCCCATTAAAACCTATGGTAAATCGATGCTTCGGAACGAATTAATCAAATTCCCATAAAATCCTATGGTAAATCGATGACTTTTTTGGGTCTCCGGAATGAATTAATCAAATTCCCATAAAATCCTATGGTAAATCGATGATCAGTTAACGAACAATTCAGATAACGAACATTTTCTTGGAACGGATATGTTCATTAACCGATCACCCGCGGTACTGTATAAAATTTCCATGCTGCATAACAAAAAATTATAGAAATAATTTTGAAATTCTGTATTTCGCTTATAAAAGTTTTTTTGCGTTCCCTACATCTATTTCGAATGCTCCTGTAATATTTATGTATAAAAAAATTAATCGTTTCTGTGCCTTTATAGACAGAAGGTGAAAACTTTTTTGCCAATTTTTTTTTATGATAAAACCATTGAAATCTTTCCATATCAACAAATTTGGCAGTTTTATGCAAATACTGAAATCTTCCCTGAATTAATTTTATCTGCCTATCTTTTTTTTTATTATTTATTGAAAATAGGATTATTATTCAAATCTAAAGTGTAAATTTCACAATTTTGCTAATAATTTTTTCAAATTTGAGTTTGAGAATGGTGAAACAAGTAAAGAAACCACTTCCCAAACCTTTCAGAAAAAGTTAAATATCTTAAAGGAAAAATTATATAAATTTATAATTTTTCTCTTAATAAAATTTTATAAAAAGAAATTTTCTAATTTTTCAATAACACAAACATGTTCTTATTACTTATATAAAATTCTTATTTTACATTCTAATGAATACGTAATAACTGGAATTAAGTAATACTGTACCTTGATTATTATGTGACGCTTTCTTTTGTTCCTTGGACAGAATCAGGAACACTACCATCTATCGTATCTTAAGTTTAAAGAATCTGATACAAAATAAGGGACTAGTCAAAGTCAAAGACTTTGAAGTTATAAATAGCAATATTTCTTTGATTGCGCAATAAAACCCTTCTCAAGGGATATTGGCATTTTATTAAATAACAAATATTTATATGGACAAACTTAATTGCTTATGTAAACATTTAAAATCATTTATTGCCATAATTGTATTAATTTTTTGCTCTAATTATAACAATAATTGATTTGATAACAAATAAATTCATATACATAATTATTCAATAAAATGTTCTTTAAATTAAAAACAATGAATAATAAAATTTATCAATTTTCTTAAATATATCTATTTGAATATACAATATCTAATATTTTTATGAAAAAATGATTGGAATGACTGGAGCAAAATGATCTTAAAAAACAGTTAAAATAAAGATACTTCATAATGTTGCATAATTTTAATGAAAAATGATCTGCCAAAAAAATCCTAAATACTTAAAAAAATAATAATTTATCATACACTGCTCAAGTAACTATAGCTTAACAGTTACTTTTAAACTGTGCTTTGTCTTAACAGCGACAGCTGACTTCCGCTGTGTTCCGATTCTGATTTTTCTGCAATTTTGGGTGGAATATTTTTGGAAGCTGAAACTATGGCACTTTTATCTTCTTCTTTAGGATGTTCCATTTTAACATTCCTTGTATTTTCTTGATATTTCTTTTCTAATATAGTATTAAAAAAAACTAAAAACTTAAAGTAACCAGAATTACTCTACACTTAAATTTATTATTTTTAAAAATTTTCATGCAATTTATATTTAGAAAATACAATGAATTTAATTAATAATTAAAATAATCTAATTTTATCCTATTTCTATAGAAACACTGAATTTATCTATCTTATAACTTACCATTTAATTCAGAAATTCTATAATAGCCATTGAGTGTTCCATTGGTATCTCCATTAATAAGCTGACTGTTAGTATTTTCAGTTGGAGAAATAGGTTTATCAATATTGACAGTAGTGTGAGGCATTATGTTATTTTCTTGCTATAGATTAATAGATAACAGATTAATATAAATTTTTTCTTTCAAAATATACATATTAGATATTAGAATAATAATAATAATCATCATTAATCTCTAAGTAATATCTCTGCTAAAGGACCTATATTGCTTAGATCTTTAGAGGACCAGCTTATCCCAACTTTCCAATTATCAATCTCATACTAGGTCTAAGATTATTTTCAATTTATGAATTACTGGATATAATTTTGGTAATATACATGGAAACATTCTATAAAATTTCATTTTTCCTCTGATGGTAAGCTGTTAAGTAGTAGTCTGATAATAAGTTTTGTATATAAGATATAATACAGGTAGGCCTCGATTAGTGCGAATAATTGGTTCCACGAATTTCTTGAACTGTACATACATATGTAGGGCCGATGCCCGAAGTCTGGCAATTGGCCAAATGGCTGGCCACTTCTAGATTCGGCCCCAGTCCGAAATATACGAGAGTTTACCACTATTTCGGGCCTATTGTCCAAAACAAACTGGAAATTTGGCCTAAAGTACTAATTAGGGAAAGTTGCCACACTCGGCCACGTTTGCGCCAAGAGCGGCTGGGTGGTCCGCTAGTAAAACGACATATCCACATATTTAAATCATTTAAGTGAATTTTTTGGACAGCTTTAAAATTTCATTATCACTCGTTATTATTAATTTCTTTATTTTATTTATTTATTTATTTGTTAACGCTTTACGCCAGAAGAGAGTTAAGATCGCCTAACAATGTCGTAACATATTAGAACGTTATACTATGTACAGTATATATTCTATTTTGCATATTAGAGCGTTAATATACATAATATATAATGTTTTAACAGAGCGTTAACACGTCCTACATATTAATGCTCTCTCATTTTAATATTTTTTTAAATATATTTTAAAGCCAATGAATTATACGGTTGGCGATTCTACCGCAATTTTCTTACAATTTTATATCTTCAGACACCCGCCACATTAAAAGTTATAGAAGCCGATGATAGATTTTTGAAACTGAAACGTATACTTCGGCGTGGATATTAATACGTCTTAAATATGTCTACAAATATAGCGGTACCTTGGTTAACGACGGCCTCGGATAATAACGAGTGGTTGTAAAGAAAAAATGTGTCGGTTAGCCACGCAGGCTTTGGTTAACGACTCCTGATTACGCGAACTTCCGACAAAATACAGCTCTAAAACAGCTGGTCATCGCATCGGGTGATTCGTTAGCTCAGCTGTTAATCGTTATTTTTTTTTATCACCATCGATTTCGATCCAACAATATTATTAAAATTATAACCGTATAAAAATATATTTAAGTAAACGATAATTAACATATAGTAATGAAAACAAATTATTTAATTAAAAATAGAGGCGCAACACTTCAGTAGTTTTTAGTTTCTTAAGTATGATTTCTAGACGATTATTATTTTAAATACTGCCAACAAAGTGTGATTCTATTGTTGGTTTGTGTTATATGTTACTCGACACCCGCCAGCGGTGTGACGTCGCAGTTTCGGATTCCAGTAGAAGAAAAAAAAACGTCTGTCCGAGATCCTACAGTTCGTATAGACAATAAATCGGCGAGTGCGGGTCGCTATTCGTTCGCCATCAAAAGGCAAAATCAAATCTTATCTGTATAATAATCGTCACTGTTTGTTTGCCATCAAAAGGCAAAATCAAATCTCATCTGTATAATAATCGTTGCCCATTAAAAGGCAAAATCAAATCTTATCTATATAATAATCGTTGAATCCTATGCTGCTAATCAGTATTTACGGGTTCGTTTAGATCGGAAGAGCGGTTCAGCAGGAATGCCGAGGTGTTTATGGGTTCGTTTGTCAAAAAACTCCAAAGTGAACCCAATTATCCTTCTGGGGGCTTGTTTGTCAAAAAACTTCGAAGTGAGCCAAATTATCCTTCTGGTATTCATTTGTCAAAAACTCCGAAGTGAGCCCAATTGTCTTTTTGGTGAAGATTGATAATTTCCAAAGTGAGCCCAATTGTCCTTCTGGTGACCCATTAAAAGGCAAAATCAAATCTTATCTATATAATAATCGTTGAATCCTATGCTGCTAATCAGTATTTACGGGTTCGTTTAGATCGGAAGAGCGGTTCAGCAGGAATGCCGAGGGTGTTTACGGGTTCGTTTATCAAAAAACTCTGTAGTGAGCCCAATTGTCCTTCCGGTGAAGATTGATAATTAAAAACTGTTTTCACCAACAATTCATTTTATTACTGTTAATTTTTTGTAGCAAATATAATAAATAAGTGATATTTTCCATATTTAGAACATTTTAAATGAGTTTTATCTGAATTTTTAATATTTACTATGGTGGCGGGGAGAAGCCGGAACGAATGAATCAATTTTCAATTAAACTTATGGGGAATCGCGCCTCGGATAACGACGGTAATCCCGGAACGGGTTACCGTCGTTAACCGAGGTACCTCTGTATATAGTATATAGATAAATTTCTTTTTGTAAAAGTATAATTTAAGTTTAACGTATATACAAAAATCTTTTATTTCGTAATAAAATTAAGGAATATTTTAATATTAGAAAACAGAAATAGTCTTTAGAGATGCATACGCTTTAAATCGACCAACTAAGTACTTTTTGGCTAAAATGGAAACGCTTTATTAAAGAATTTTTATTAAGAATATACATTATAAATAATTGATTTAATCGAGAACAATGATACACATTTAAAATCTATAAGAAGTTTCATTTAAGAACTATCCACGGAAATATTTATCGATAATATCAGTTTGATGGGGAATTGTACCCGTTTATCCGTGTTCGATTATATTTTTCATTTATTTTATTTAGGATATTAATTTAATATCTCTTTCGATTTACTTTTACATTCCATTACTTAACAGCCCATCGTATCCAGTGGCGTAGCTAGAAATTTTGGGCCCCAATGCAAATGTCCCCCGTCAAAAAATATAAAACTTTAATAAAGAATTTAAAAAATATAAAAAGTACTTTATTTTCTTTAAAAATACACTTTACGAAATAATATAAAAGTTCAGAAAAATATGATATCAAAAAAATTAAATAATTTTTTAATAAATATTTTTGCAATGCTCCTGTCTTTATTTTATTTTTATATCTTAATGTCATTGCGACAATATATCTGTAATATATAAAATAATAAATAAATTAAATACGCTATTTTTTACAAAACAAATTTTAACGACAAAATAAAAATAATTGCTTAATTACCTAAAAATACAAGTCTTTATTTGTGTGAAAATACTAAAATATTGATAAATACACATTATATTTGTTGAAAGTGCGGTTCGTGACAAAAAATGGGTTCATCTGCTCGGCCCATATTGTTACGACGGCGCCGGCCCTTCTGGCATTTGCCAGAACGCTCTTATGGCCACGGATTACATTTATACAGATGTTTCACTCAGCACATTTAATGGAAATTTCAACAACAGTAGCGACCTCGTCGTTATGTTATATTTCTAATTTTATATTATTAAAAAGCGCTTGTACATTTAACTATACTAATGTCAGATTTTCAAAATTATTAAATAATTTCATTTAAATTTAAAAATTATTGTTTGCTGAATTAAAAGCACCTGACACATATAACGTGAGTTCTCAAGTTTGAATGGTTTGAACTTAGACTGTGCGCCATTATTCAAAATTAGCGGTACGCGTATATACAAGTTTCGTAATTAGCCTCCAGAGTAAAGAAAGAAGTTTCGTGATTATACTCGTTTAATATAAAAAAATGAGGAAGAAAGTCATTATAGAAGATATATCATTTATGGTAAAACCAAACAAGATTTTGGTATTTCACTATTTCGTTTTCCATCTGATATTGTATGTAAACATAAAATATGTAGATTCTTTTGGGGTAAAATACTGTGTTGATTGATTGCACGATTAAACGCTGTATAGAAATGTTCCTAATTTTGAATATTTTTCAATAAATTTATTAATATTTGCAATAATTGAGTTAATTTCGTTTTAATATCTTTACTGTTTTCTTCAAAAAATTAGCTTTAATATATTATTCAGAATATAAAAAGGTACCGGTATCTAAATACAATATATATTTAAAATTTTAATTTAACCAGTTTAAAAATGATGACTTTACAGCGGTAATGAATTGGTGATTACATCATCGGATTCTACGTGTCAGCGGCACAACTACTTCCGGCGAGATGTATCCGGTGACGTAAATCGGTTGAAACGCCATCTCTGTATTGTGAACTGCTTTATAATTGGCTAGCGAATGCTCTCCAAAGTTTCCAAGGCTGGTATAGGGAGTGGAACATCTGTATGTGTAATCTGTGCTTATATCCAATCCGTCCCTGCCTGGAAGCCAAGGAAGTGATTCCAATAGAATAGAATTGTATATTACACAATTGGAAGTATACGGTCAGAAAAGGTTAATATGATCGTTCCATGAGATTCTGACTGGCCGTATATTTATTTAAAATTTAATTTTCAGATTATTGTGCATTTTGCCATATGATTATTAACGTCGCCTGAATGCCGAGGGCCCCAATGCCTCGCCTTATGGTAGCTACGCCCCTGATCGTATCGATAAAAAGTTACCATATTTACGTTCTATCGACTGTTTAGAATGCGCCGATGTACAAACCAACGACTTTCTTGGCACAAAAATGGCGGAAAGAAGGCTACGCCATACCCAGCGGCCTATGGCGGCGCCGCGTTGTAGGCCAAGGCGCCCGAAAAGAGTGTCGCTCCTTTCCCTATCTAGTACTTTAGTTGGGTCGAGTCGATCGGGCGGTTATTTTTTGTCAACAGATGACGCCACTTTCCACTCAGTAAGAGTACTAAGTGGCGGGTTAAATATTTTAAGAGATAATTTAGATTTAACAACGAATTTTTATTAAATTAAGAGATTATTATATTCTTATTTATTATATTCAGATTACAGACATATTTCTTCTTCGGGTTAATATGGAAGCTGTAGCTGACGCTTTTTCCTCCGATTACGATAATTACAGATTAGGTTTCACGTGAAGCAACGAGTTGTTATGATATAACATTCCAAATGTACGATGTGTCGTCGGATGTCCGCCTGAGGTGGAGGCCAGTAGATTGCGTCCAGATTTTGTAGAGACGTTATGATGATTCCTAATGCCACTCCTAAGATTGTCCTTGCTCTTAAATATGCCGTACACACAATCCAGTAGTGAAAGATGTTTCTAGATTGTCACAGTATGGGCACGCCGGTGTCGGGTGTAGTTTGCGAGTGTTGAGTGTCGAATGTAGTTTGAGGCTATCGATTGCCAATTCGATTACAGACATACTCATATACGAGATCTTTAAATGGCCGCCCTTATTAAGTTATAGCGTTACCTGCAGATTTTATCTTTTTAGAGAAACTATAATTTTAATTTAATTTTTGATCCTTAATTTTTAAATTATGAATAACGACAAAAAATTTTGTCGTTATTCATAATTTAAAAATTGTCACAGAAATTCGAGGGTTAGATTTTTCTAACGATTCCCTATTTATAGGAATTGGTACAGTGGTTCGACTGTAAAAAAGATATCCAGCCAACTATGTTTCCCTATTAATATATATGATTCATACAATTACATACATACAATTCATTCTTAATTTTTTGCAGCACACCTTCAAAGGTTTGGCAGCACACTAGTGTGCCGTGGCACAGTGGCACACCTTCAAAGATGGGCGGCACAGTGGTTGAGAAACATTTTTTTTGTCAACAGATGACGCCACTTTCCACTCAGTAAGAGTACTAAGTGGCGGGGCGAAACAAGCCCTTCCACAGGCTGCCCACCCCTGCGGAGGGGTCAGCCGGAATGTGGAGGACAGGGATCGACGGGCCAGGCCCGGACCCCATGATAAATATTTTCAAGGGATGGGACCCGAGACTCGAACCCGGGTCCCCAGAATGGAAAGCCGAAGCGTTTCCACGCGGCCAATACGGCCGACTATTGAGAACCATTGGTTTAGTTAGATCAAGAAAAAGTTTCACAAAGATTCTTCATGTAATTCGGTACCGATTCCAACCGGTGTAATTAATACGGCCGAAACGTTTTTAGTTTAGTCAAAGTAGAAAAAATTATATCGAAAACAAAGAGAACAGCCGGTAGTATCGAAAGTAGTTTTATTTAAATCGAAAAATTAACAAAAGCAAAAAATATCTTTCCAGTGGAAGAGATCTTTTTAGTGAATAGTTTGAAAACTCACTAACCAAAGAAACGACGTATATTATACGATTTATAAGAATTCGCCGAATTCTGAATTTTAATCTCAAAAATAAAAAGCAAATAATAAAAAATAATTTATAAAAAAAACGTCGGAATGGGAGTGGAATCTAGCTCCGTTAAGGCCGGTTCCCACTAGTGCGGAACCGCGACGGAAAATCCGCTGACGACGAAAGCAATTGAAAAAATTTAGGAATATAATATTGTGTAAAATATTTAAAAGATAATACATGTATATAAAAACTGTATAAATATAAAATGCAGGAGGACCCGGGACACGAGTCAGCCGGATGGTCGCGTAGTAAAGCTATGGCTTGCCACCCTGGAGAATCGGGTTCCACACCTCCGGTTTTTCAAGAGGGGTCGAAGCCCATCGGTTGACCCCATCATGGGTGTTAGCCAGACTATGATGGGCTCTATAAGTGGCTACCGCCAGATTCCCTTATGCGATATCGCGGCTTAATCAATCTAACCCAGGGCTGTCCAAAAGGCGGCCCGCAAAGCCATTTTGTGTGGCCCGAGAGGCTTTCTCGATTTGTGATATAATATTACTTTTTAATGTTTTTTTCACTTTTATTTATTATATTCGATTTATAATAAGTAAATAGTTTTTGATAAATTGATAAGGTAATATAGTTTACCAGTAAAATCAATTAAAAAAATATCCTAGAACAATTAATATATTAAACAGATATCAAGTAAATTTTTCATCTAATACTGTATTAGTCTATCTTCTGAACAGCGAATAGACTCACTTATCAGATTCATTAGGCTTGTGTAGCTTAGATATAGTATTTGTATTTACAGTTTGATCTACTGACCTATTAATATAGATGAAAGTCATTCAAATTACAGTGAACTGCCATACAACAGGGGGATACGTTCCGCGTTATAGGAAATGGCGTTATACGAGACACGCATTATCAGACCCGTGTATCACACGATTTAATGCAAATTTAAACTTGTCTCCGAGTTCCAACACTGATCGCATATTGCTAATGAGATGTTCGTTAGTTTCGAATGTAAATTTATTGTGTGCAGAGTGTTCCTTAACTTCTTTTAAAAAGTTTCTTTCCATAAAGAAAAAAAAAAAAAACAAAATACAGATAACTAAATTTTAAAAACTATTTTATATAAGTACACTCCATATAACACGGAATCCGAAAATGTGGATTCGTATAACTCCATGAAAAAGTTAAAGTTGTCATGGTAACGAAAAAACATCGTTTGGTTTTTATTACAATCAATGGATACTATAAGTAACGTTAAAAAAATTTATCCTACGCGTTATATGGGACTGTTTATAGCGTTGGTAGAGTACTAGTCGCAATTTTTTCGTCGCGTTATATGAATTTGTATTATAGGAGTTCGCGTTGTACTTTCTTTATAAACAACAACAATTCGAAGATAAAAACTCCTGAATCGAATCCATTAAAAGTAAGCACACGAAAGGTGAGCACCCCATAAACATTTCTTATATCCTTTATGCATTATTATATCTACTGTAGGCTAAATGCAGATATCTTATAATTTCCTTGAATATGTAATAAGTAATCTTGTACTTAAAATATCTTAATTAGCTTCCAAATAATTTTTAAGTATGTATTCGATTTATAATAAGTAAATAGATTTTGATAAATTGATAAGGTAATATAGTTTACCAGTAAAATCAATTAAAAAAATATCCTTGTGCAAATAACTTAAAGCAAAATTGAACAGATGGTTAATGTCTTATTATTTATTTCAAATAAGTACAGTAATCACAGAAATTCTTTCAACTTCTAGCAATTATTTACGGGAATAAGCAATGAAACAAAACGAAAGCAACGAATTAAACTGGAGGCGAAAAAAGGAAAAGGAATATTACACTATATAGAAAATATGATATTAAAATCGTAATTGTATCATTGTTAAAATAGAATAGATAAAAATTTTTTTAAATAGAATACGTGCTGTTAAAATTACGATATTAAGTAAAATAAATATCCTTTATTTGTTTCGAGGACATTCGATATACATCGACAAATAAGTGAACCGTTACACTTTCAAAATAATACTTCCTATTATCCTATTATCCGATGATTATGCAAATCTGATATGAATCACATACGATTTAAAATTTCTCAAATACTATGTCTGTTTTCGTGAAAATTCTTAAAAATTCTACTACAGTTATTTAAAAATTTCGAATGCAAACTATCCTTCAGATATTTATATAATTCAGTATTAATAATAACTAATTCTGTGCTAATAAAATTTAGAACAAGATGATTTCTTGTTTATAGGCCTATAAATTATACACTCAACATCTGAAATATTTTATTAGAATTAATTCACTTTATTATCTAAGACAGAAGCGCCAAAAAGTTTTATCATGTTCTCACAGATGAGATGATTTCATCTCATTCCACCTTCATGATCTCATCTGTGAGATCATGAAGGTGAGGAGGAGGTAACATCACTTTTCAAATGTGATGTTACCTTCTTCTCATCTTCAATTTTATGGTGAAGAATAGAAAAATGACAGGAGAGAAAACTTGAATGACGACATTAAATTAATAGCAGTATTAAATATATTGCCAATAAGAATGAGTGTTAGGAGGACAGGAATCGATGAAACTACAATGCAATATATAATGTGCGTCATTGTTGACGATTATAACTCTAATTTCTCCTTCAATCAACGATTATTAAACTCTAATTTCTGATTAACTTTGATCTAATTTTTTCTTTATTAAGTTCGTGTTTTGCTAACATTTCCCAATAAATTATTTCTCATTTGGAGTTGTTATTTTGATATCGTTTCCTATTTTTAATGCATTTTAAACTGAGATATATTTTATTATTATAAATAATTCTTTATTTATTTTTTTCTTTATTACATTTTAAACTGAGATATATTTTATTATTATAAGTAATTCTTTATTTATTTTTTTTCTTTATTATAATTGTTTTTTTTTTTTAATTTTAAGTAAGCATTCCTCGCTAAAAGAGGGTTCGAGAATTAATTTAATCTCAAATCTGTAGGAGATCATTATAGTATCAAGAAGAGCTTTTCTAATTGCTTTTAAGATTTATGTTTTTAAATATAAATTCGAAAATTATTTCTGAAAATTTAATTTATTCTTTCTGAAAATTTAATTTTTTTTTTTTTTTTGGTTTAGTTCTCAACTCTGTGTTTTTTTAATTCTTGGAAGATTTTTGTCAACTTTAGTTTGTGCAACATTGTTCAAAGAAAATATTTCGAATTTCATACTTTTTACTAAGTTTAAGACATCGATAATTAATTAATTCAGTTCAGTTTTTATTAATTATTATAAGTTATAGAAAATATTTTAAAATAAAAGTTTTGATTTTTTTTATTCAGTTCCTCCTTTATGATTTCCCAAGAACTGCGGAAGAAACTGATGATAATCTTTCTGATTTCACCTTTTATGGAAATTTTAAAAAATCAAGTTAAGAAATATTATCAATTTTATAATAAAACTTAATCGAAAAACATCAATTAAATAATTTTTTAAGAAAGTTTAATCACCTTCGTCTCAATTAAAGCGCTTGAATTAATTAAAATTAACTAGAATTAAATTATAAATCTAGTTAAAAAAAATCGAAATATTTTTGTCTCGAAAAAAAATAAGTTTTGTTCTATTTATGAAACTGTTGTCAGTTGTTGAATATTATATTTATAGAAGTCGATTTCCTGTCGATTTTTAGATTATTAAAAACTACTTTAATGTATCGAATTACAAGTTTTAAAGCAAATTTAAATATAAATTAAATTTTATAAGGTGTTAATAATTAATCGGTGAATGAATTAATTGGGATCGAAATATTTTTGTCTCGAAGAAAAATAAGTTTTGTTCTATTTATGAAACTGTTGTTAGTTGTTGAATATTATATTTATAGAAGTCGATTTCCTCTCGATTTTTAGATTATTAAAAACTACTTTAATGTATCGAATTACAGGTTTTAAAGCAATTTTAAATATAAATTAAATTTTATAAGGTGTTAATAATTAATCGGTGAATGAATTAATTGGTAAATGACCAGTCGTGCTCTATGAATAATTGAAATCGATTAATGTTGATCGATTTCAATTATTCATAGAGTGTTAGACAATACGCAATCTTTATTTGAAAGTCTAATTCGGTATTCGTAATAAGAAATCTAAACGAGTTACAGCGTAAAATCGCTCAGAATTCGATTTTCTAGGTTGCTAAGCAATGAATTTTGATAATGAAAACATGAGATACTGTTACAATGATAACGAAATGCTATACTAAATGGAATATGTGGAATGAAGCTCCTCCTCCTATCAGCGTGTACACAATGTAAAAATAAATAATTACAGGAAACGGAACGGTATAGTATTCTAGGTAACACGTCACTGCAGTGTCAGTTGTGCTCACCACAGTCAGAAACATGTCTGACGAGATAAAGTGTCAACGAACCAAAATAATGTTCAGCAAGAAAAGGAGTTGCCTGGAAGACGAAAACTTATCTATCTACGAACACGAATTTCTCAATTTAGTCAAAAATGGAGATTTGGTTAACTTAAAAAAGCTGCTAGAAGTAAGTACTGTACTTTAATAATTTATATCGTATTGTTATGCAGTAAGTAAAGTCGAGAAAAAATTATATATTATTATTTATTGTTTCCAGTCTCAAAGATCATCCTTGAATATGGATCATTTATATTGTATTGCTTATGCAGTAAGTAGTGTCGAGAAAAAAATTATATATTATTATTTATTGTTTCCAGTCTCAAAGATCATCCTTGAATATGGATTGTTGTGACTGTAGAGGATATCGAGCTTTGGACATAGCTGTAACTTCTCGAGATGAAAATTTAATCTGTAATCTTTTAAACATGTGTCACTTTAGTAGAGCTCATGTTCGAAGTGCTTTGATTCGTTCGATCGATCAAAACGATGTTTCTGTGGTCGAGAAATTAGCAATCGAGTAAGTAAGTCCTTTCCAGTTTTATTTTTTATATTTAATACTGTATCTAAATGTAGCTGTGCGTTAAAAGTTCACGATATTGCAAAATAACTTCGTTCGTGCGTGACCATACACTGCGTGATAACTGTAGAAGATTTCAACATAAAAATAGGATAAACGACATTCACTGGAGCCTAATATTTTTCTAATATATTTTTTCTTTAGGAATTTTAGAATGAATAATATTAAGGTTAAGATTTCGAAAAATTATGTTAAGATTAACAAAAAAATTGCTGAAAACATTTTATAATTTGATCAAAAAGTCCTCAAACGCGTATCAATTCGATATAATTTGATCAAAAAGTCCTCAAACGCATATCAGTTCGATATAATTTGATCAAAAAGTCCTCAAACGCATATCAGTTCGATATAATTTGATCAAAAAGTCCTCAAACGCGTATCAGTTCTTTCAACGTACCCCAAGTTAATACAAGGAAATTTGATTTGTTACATATCCGAAAACATCGTCTACAGAAAACCTCCAATTCTTTCTATTATCGAGCGTGTAAATTTTTCAATGATTGGTATAGAAAATCAATTGTTTAGTTATAAGGGGGACACCCATTCTTATGTTGTAGGGTGATATTCAATTAAATAAATAAATAAATAAATAAATTGATCAAAAAGTCCTCAAACGCGTATCAATTCGATATAATTTGATCAAAAAGTCTTCAAACGCATATCAGTTCGATCAAACAGTCCCCAAACACGTATTAATTCGATCAAAAATTCCTCAAACGCATATCAATTCGATATAATTTGATCAAAGAGTCCTCAAACGCGTATCAATTCATATAATGATTTATTTTTGAGAGTTTTAACAACGCTATAACTTATTTATGGCTGGATAATGGAACTTATACAAGAAGATAATCCAAAGTAAATTAACATCATTATGCATTAGTTACACGAATTTTATATTATTTAATGTTTTATTGTTCTATAAATCCAAGCAACGAAATTGAAAAACAATTATACTAATTAAACACAGGAAATGATTGTGTATTTATCAATATGCTGATAAAAATATATTATTTCTAAATCCAGCATATCCTCTATCTTCCTGTCGCACATCTACATATTAGAATAGAATAGATAGAAAATAAATTTAATTAAAATTGTTATCATTTATCAATAAAAAAATTTAATAAATTATTTTACATATTTCAAACCGTTTATTTCTAGATATGAAAAACTAGAAGGTAAAAATAAATTGGAAGAAAAATCTGTGGGGGTGACTCCTATCATGGCTGCAGCCATCAATGAAAATTTCGAGATCACCAGACTGTTATTAAATCTTGGACATACAATCGAAAAACCTCATTTGCCAAGATGTGAGTACTCTTATGATAAAATTTATTCTCTATTAATTTAGTTTCTTATTTAATTAGAATTTAATTAAAATGCAAAAATAGCATTAACATCAGTTTAATTTTATTCCTGACAAACTGATAAAAAATTATCTTTATTAAAAATCGATATTATTTAATACGTAAAGGATATAATATCTAAAAATATTTTTTATAAATGTAAATCGAAAAATGGATCCATAAATACGATCTACATTTATCGAACGCTTAGAGAAAGATGCGAAAGGAAATATAACCCGTTATGCAATCGATGTAATTATATCATAAAGGATAAAAATTATCTATCAGTAAGAAAATCATACATCATTAACATAAAGCGTTAACGTTTCTAAGTTACAGAGAATTAATGCTAAGTAGATCAATGGCAATTATTTATCCTTAATCTATTTATTGATAGATACAAAGAATTAATATACGTGTATTTAGATTAAAAAAAATACTTATTAAATATGTAACATAGAAACAATGATTAGTTCGTCGACTATAACATGAAATCAAAATTATGTCTTGCAGATAAAACAGAACTTTATTATATAGTATCTAAAACAAATTTTTCATTGCCAATATTATTATATAGTATTTATTAATGATAGATCTCACGCCATAGATATCTATGGCGTAAGATCTTTCATCAATTTGTATGATCTATTATAGTGATGATAAATATGCGATAACATTATTTATAAGTTCTTATATTCATAAAGACAAATAACTTATGGTCTGTGGGTAATATGAAAATTATCTATAGGCAACTTAAGTTTATCCAAATAATTATTTAAATCCTAAAAATCATTTGCTAAATGGAATTCGTAAAATAAAGAGAATAATAATGTTATAGTTGTTGACTTAATCCAATGACAAATACTAACAGTATTGAATACTAACGACATGAATGTAGCATGCCTATATATTATTTAAACTGTAAAAATATAATTTAAATATTTTCACGATTAATTATTCTTGCATGAGATCGATTTAATGGACTCGGGGATTTATGCATGGCGTATAAATAGGGTCTATATTCACCAAAACTGTTATAATCTGTCAAAGTATGTAATTTATTATCTATTTATTACTGCTCAGGGTCGATTGGCTATGTGGAGAATGTGCAAAGTTCAACCTAGGCTAGATTGTTCAGGTTGCAGTTTAACTTTTTTTTACACTCAAATTTGTATTCTAGTTCGTGCCTATTAAATGAACGTGTGCCCCTAATACTGCATAGCAACGTGGGATCTAGGGTGAGGCGAGCGATGCAGTTGCAATTTCATACACAAGCTTAATTATATTTATCTTGAGAGCTTAATTATGTTTATCTTACTGTAGAGTCGGTCTACAAAGACATAATGGTGTATTTTTCTAACGGATAATACTTATCAAGGAAGAGAAAAACTAGTACGAATTAACTTGCTATTCTTTACATGATTGAATGACAGTCTGTGTAAACAAAATAATTGATTCCTTCACGTTTTCCTGTATTGACATATCGCCATCAGGATACCATAATTGCAAATATGCTTGATTTATTATTAGTGTTTTTAACATAGATACCACTTTATTTTCATTAAAAACCGTATATAATCCCAGTCTAGGTTTACTGTCTCCCAACCCAAGTTTTTGTATGTTTCTCAGTGACTATGTATCTGACGTCATTACATTCCCTATTCCAAAGTATTAGATATGTTTATGTATTAATATGCGTGAGTGAAAAGGAAAGGGAGTTCCTTTTTCTAATGTTGCTTCAGGTGACAAAATTGCTTGCTCCGGCGCTGCTGTATAGGATTATCAAATAGACAGTAAGCAGATGTCTAGAGATCCCTACCAGGACCGGGCTGCTTCATGAGATAATGGGAGTTTTTGGGTGGGCCGACATAGTTGAAAAATATTATTTAGACCTTATTTATTCAGCATTTCTCGGATCTAAATGTATTCTCATGGATCTAAATCAAGCGCTAATTCCTGCATTCAGTCATCCTAACAAAAAATAAAATATCCGAATTGAAAAACTTCAAAAGTTCTTAACCGTCATGTTGAATCAGTTTTAATTTACTTTAAATATAATCATGAAAATTATCAATTTAATCATAAAGTTTTTGAAAAAAAAATAAATAAAAAAATTCACAAAGCGAAGATGCTTAAAAAGTAATCATTATCCTGCCTTACAGTGCCGCAAATGATAAAAATAAACTCGATTTAACAGACTTCTATTTAAAGGATTTCGAAAATAACGAATGTGGTGTGCTAGGGTCGACGGAAGAAATCATCTCCATCTTCCAATCTCTTTTAACAAATTTATTTTGCAATATTTTATTATATTTTCTATGAATATTGCATGAATATTGATTATTTTAATATTTTTATTTCTATTACAATTATTAGAAACGCCATTTTCTCTGTTTAACGATACTTCTAATGCATTGAATTGATTATTACATGTCTATTACTCTATATATCGCCACATAAATATTCCTATTCAGTGAACTTTCGACATTAATAGGTATTATAGCCCCTCTTAATCCCTTAAATCGAGAATTAATCACTACATCCCCGTTTAATGTTGTTTCATTTAGCATTGTTGGTAAAATTATTATTTCACATGTTATTTCTCCGGCAAAATTAAGATCTATAATATACCTGATATTAAGCATCGCAAATCGAACAATCTTGTATTGTAGGATTTCGAACAGATCTTTTTTTTTTTTTTTTTTTCCCCGTTTAACATTGTTTCATTTAGCATCGTTGGTAAAATTATTATTTCACATTTTATTTCTCCGGCAAAATTAAGATCTATAATATACTTGATATTAAGCATCGCAAATCGAATAATCTTGTATTGTAGGATTTCGAACAGATATATATATTTTTTTTCTCTAATGAAATCCGAAACTACGACGTCACACCACAGGTGTTCAAATATATAACACAAACAAACAATAGAATCAGACTTTGTTCGCAGAATTAAATAATAATTGTCTAGAAATCGTCTTTAAGAAACTAAAAACTAGTGAACTGATGCACGCGTTTAGAAATCATCTTTAAGAAACTAAAAACTAGTGAACTGTTGCATGTTATCATCTTTAAGAAACTAAAAACTAGTGAACTGTTGCGCGTCTATTGTCATCTTTAAGATATTAAAAACTAGTGAACGGTTGCACGTCTATCTTTAATTAATTAAATAACTTTTTTCAATACTATTATTAGTTATGTTATACTTATGTTAACTATTATTTACTTAAATATATTTTTTATGCTTATAATTTTGTTAATTTTATTAATGATATTATCAGATTTGAATTGATTGTAAAAAAAATAACGATTGTAAAAAAAAAAAAAAAAAAAATGATTAACAACAGAGTTAACGAATCAGGTGATGTGATGACGAACTATTTCACAGAACTCTTATTTTGTTGGAAAGTGCTAAAAAGAGAACTTAAAAAGCATAATTTTAGTTCCTTGTCAGAAACTTCTAAATTAATTATAGGAATTAAATGTAATAACTTCATTTGTATTATAAAACTAACGAAATTAACTGGGAAAACTATTTTTGAATGACGTTTTTGATGGGGAGAGGAAATGGAATGTTGTATTTGTCAGATAAACTCATAAAATATACCTGAGAGAGAAACAAACCAAGGGATCCACTGATTCTAGATCATGGGTCCTGATTAAAGTAAACTAGCGTAATTTTATTTTGACATTTTTCTGTATCAATGAGTGCAAGAAATAATATTTTCCCTGTCGAACGAAGAGTTTACTTTCGTTGTTGAACATTCTGTTCAGTTTGGCATGATTGGAGAATTTAAAGAAAATAGGAGGAGTAAAAAAGCAAGAAAAATTTTTTAACAGTTTGCACAGTGTGTTTGTGCTGGCTGTGGCACTGGCTCTCTTCTGGCTTTGGCTCAGCTCTTTCCTTCTTCAGCTATGTCCGTGGTTGGGCTAATGTCATCGTCTTTGCGTTCTTCAGTATGTTTGCCTTCAATTCAAATAAACTAAAGCGGTGGTTCCCAAACTTTCTGTGTCTGCGCCTCCCTTTTTCGTAAAAACTTGGTACGCACAGTCATTTTCATAACAGTCTAATTTTATAAATACTTTCTACTTACAATTTAATACTACAAAACAATATACCATATTTTGCATAAATAAAGTTCTTATAAACAAATCTTACAAAAAATAGAATACATGTTTAATACCATATAACATTTAATGCAAGAGTTGGGCTTGTTTTTTGGCACAAATTCTCTCAAATCGGGGTGTCATTGAAGATCTCGCAATTCTTTTTCAGTCACTAAACGAGATCGATATTTTGGCTTTAAAATAACTACAGCAGAAAGTTTCTTGATACATAGATGTATTGTATTTATAACCCTTTGGCTGATTCATTTTTTTGACGTCAAAAAATCGATATTTTGGCTTTAAAATAACTACAGCAGAAAGTTTTTTGATACATAGATGTATTGTATTTATAACCCTTTGGCTGATTCATTTTTTTGACATCAAAATATTTTATTTATTGTTTATCTCAAAAATGATGTTTTTGTTAATTCTTGCGCGCCTCGTTGCAATAGATGAGTGCCCCACAGTTTAGAATAAGAAGAAAAAAAGGTTCTCTCTCATAGGTATGTGTTCACGGGTCTGTCTCTCACGTGTTAAACTATACTAAAGCCACGTTAAGGTTAGGATTAGGTTTCAATTTTGTACTTTCGTTAGTTATATTCTGTGTTGTCCTCGATTCATGTTATATTTGTTTTCTAATTATTATTATTATTTTGTATCAAATAAATATTATATTATTTAATTATATATAGTTTAGTTATCGAAATTTTTCTCAATAAGACTCCCCAAGGACCTCACAGTTCTTACGTATTAACGAATCTTATAAACAGTTTTACATCAATTTCTCGGATCTGATATTAATTTAATTAATTAATAATTATGCATTAATAACTTGTGAACTGTAAATGAGGATTGACTTTAGTTATAATAATTTAAAGATTCATTTACGGCTATTACTACAATAATTAATTTCTTTAATATCGAGCATTTGCAGAGCTTATGTCAAAATTTTTGAGTTTGTTATATCTATTACAATGCCATTTAAGGGTACCATTTATGTAACTATACATATTTTTGCTGTTTAAAGAATGAAAAATAAATAATTAGAAACAAAAATAATTCGAAGAAATATCAAAACAATTGATTTAAATTAACATTTATAACAAATAATTTCATTGCAGGAATTAGTTTAATAAACTGTGAACCAATAATAATATAAAATATCAAAACAATTGATTTAAATTAACATTTACAGGTAGGCCTCGATTAACGCGAATAATTGGTTCCACGAATTTCTCGCGCTAATCTTTTAATATCGAGCATTTGCAGAGCTTATGTCAAAATTTTTATATCTATTACAATGCCATTTAAGGGTACCATTTATGTAACTATACATATTTTTGCTGTTTAAAGAATGAAAAATAAATAATTAGAAACAAAAATAATTCGAAGAAATATCAAAAATTTTTATAATACACTGAAATATTTAAATGGAGTAGAACATAAAGAAGAATTTAAAAAGAGATTGAATTTGAAAAATTTAGGTGGTCATTCCTTAATATCAAATATAGACACTTATTAATTTATAGAGCATTTAAGGCATATATGACAAGTGTTCTTTTAAAATAATTCAATAAATTAATTTTTTATTGAAAATTCTAATAAAAGAAATTAAAATGTATATGAAACCAATAATAATATACAGAGTGCGGCATAAGCCAACACTCTGTATAGTTTAGTAAACTAAATTACCGAAAATGCATAATCTAGAATTCTAGATGTAGCAATATCATTGGTTTATTTAAAAGATCAACAATGTTCTACAGAAATTTTTTAGTGTTCCTCATTGTTAGCTATACATTTATAACAGCGTTTAACCACTGAATTGCAAATTCTATCATAAAGATCGCCATTAGTATCAAAAACATTTTCAAATTGGTGCACAGTCATTTCGTTTGTAGGTCTCTTCACGTTCGGATAAGCGACGTTTCAGTTAATCGACGCTCTACTGTACATTATTTTACATTACAAAGTATCCATTATTTTATTTTTTATTTTTTTTAATAGAATTTTACAAATGTGGGTCTTGAAACTGTAATGCGTTCTAGTTTATGTGGCGGGCCGTATAAGATGCCTTCGCGGGCCGCTTTTTGTCTACCCCTGTTTTAGATTATAAGAAATCTCATAACATTATAGATACAAAATTTCCATACAATAGAGAAGAAATAAAAACATAAACAACATTTTTATCTTATTCTGGCCAGTGGCGTAGCGTAGATTTCTGGCGCTCGGGACAGATGCCAAATATGCCGCCCTTCCTCCCCACAAAATATATTATTATTATAAAGATAAAATTTTCTAGAGCGAGGAAAATATTAAATATAAATACAGGTACTTCTCACTTAACGACTGCTGGAACTACGTCCAAGCTTAAGACTTTTTTAACGGAAAATTTGGTTTTTGCCCATATGCGTCGCTTACGACTTCTTTTGCATGTAATTCCCCGCACTCGCAGTTCCAAAAATCTGATAAAAACACTTTTATGCATAATTAAGATATAAATGTCTTTACAGCCATCAGAATTTAAGCGTGTAACTTGTTCTAAATTTCAATATATACGAACAAGTTACTCGCTTACCGACCAAGTCATGAGAACGGAACTCGATCGTTAAGTGAGGAGTACCTGTATATATCATAATGAACGATATTATTATTATTATATTTCATATCTGAAAAATCCTGTTACTATTGAATTTTTTGAGTAGACCATTCTGTCTTAGGGGAAGTCATCTTGGCAGCAATTTAGGCATTAGATTGCAAATTTCAGGAATTATTGTGAATGTTTATAATCCTGCAATGCAGGGATAGCGAACCTGCCAAAAGTGAATACGCTGGCAATATTTTTGGGCACGCAAAACTTGGAGTTGATATATTGTTTTTAATTAAATTATCATTCGGATCGGCACTCGAAGTGTAGTTTTTACAAAAATTTAGCCAATTTTGGCACGCACCCTTAAAAAGGTTCGCCTCCCTGCTTTAGGAATAGGCTAGCAGATTAGCAGATAAATATTTATTGAATGAAAATCAGTGGCGGCTCGTGGATGATTTTTGTGGGAGGGCTGAAAAAAATTATAATAAAAAAATCACGAGTTGAAAAAACCGCATTTTTGTTGACATATATTTATTTAAACATATTTATCATCATAACATCATAAATATTATACATATAGTAATAAAACAAAAAGTCTTTATTAAATACAATACCAGTAACAATTATTTATATTTAAATTCCATTCTCCGTTCCTTTTGATTAAAAAAATCATCAATAACCGTTTCATTAAAATTTGGTATATTTGATATTGTTTTTTTCTATGCTAATCATAGCTAATGCTGTTAGTCTATTTTGTTCCATTGTATTTCTTAAAAAGCTCTTTATTCTCTTGAGAGCAGAAAAACATCTTTCAGGTTCTGCTGTTGTCATAGGTGTGGTAATTATTATTTGAAGTAAATTAAAAGCTTCCACAAAGGATTCATGAATTTCTGAGTTATACATTGGATCATAAAAATTTTTTGTCCTTTTAAATTTTGAAATTCTGGTCGATCATATAAAACACGTAATTCTGTGTTAAGCCTCTATCTAAAGTTGGATATGCATTCACTATTTCTCGTAGTTCGGTGATAGGAATTTGATCCGTATCATTTGAAAAAATACAAGGGAAAAACAATCTTGTTGCAGATAAGTGTTTTGTAAAAGCAAATCGTTCTTTTGCTTGAAATATTATATAATCGCAAACTTCTTTCGCTGCTAAATTCGTAGTTTCTTTTGAAAATCTTGGCCTTTTTGCAGATAGAAAATCCTCTTGCTGATTGACGGAAGAGAGATTATTTCTTATTTCTTGAATAATTTTAGTAAATTCTTCTATTGCCTCGAAAATAATAATAGAATTAGTATTACGACTTTGTAATTTGCAATATAAAATATCGATATGGGCATGATTTGATGAAAAAATTTTAACCAAAAATTAAAATGTTCATCATTTAAAGTGCGAATTAATCCTGTAGCTCCTGTATAGTTGCCAAATTTCTATTATTTTGTTGAAGTGATTCAAAACAATTTTGCAAACATTTCTTATTTTCAAAAACTGTGTTCACGACTCGGCTATTAAAATTCCATCGTGTGTTTGATCCTCGAGAATTCATCTAGAAATACCGTTGAGTGCAGCTAAACGTGATGGAGATTTTGAAAAAAATCGGGTATTGCTGCAAGGCTACTAAAAAAAATTCGAGCTTGCGAATTTTGTGATGTAGCTTGTTCCATTATTAAATTAAGTTGGTGAGCGTAACGTAACAATGTACAAAATGCGCATTTTTATATGTTTAATAATTTTTTGTACGCCTCCTTTTACTCCACTCATTACGGCAGCACCGTCATATGTTTGTTTGTGCGATTAATTTATTATGATCATCTCCCAACACAATTTTCAATTGTTCCAATAAACATTCTGCTAAACCCTCAGCATTTTGAATTTTGGGATTAAAAAAACCCCAAAATCTTTCATACACAGTACCTTCTAGTACGAAACGAAAAACAATTACCTGTTGTGTATGTTCCGAAACATCTGTGGTATATTTAGCTCTTTTGTTTGCATATTTCGTCTTTACACACGCTTAAAATACAATCTAAAAGTTCATTCTGAATAGTTTTTGATGATTCCTTTAAAAATATGTGATTTTTGAAAATGATTTTTCAAATCTTCGTATAATTTTCCAGCAAATTGTAATAACCCCCTGAAAATTCCAGGATTTAATGAATCTTCAGTTTCATCATGTCCTCTCAAAGATAATTCTAATTTACCACAAAACAATATATAGTCGATAATTTCAGATAAAATATCGCGATTTTTTCACATTTTCGTTATGCCTATTTATTTCTTGTCTATAGGCCCCACTTAATTACGTTCTGATATCAACTGTTCCCAACATTCCAAGATTGCACACACTTTTTAAATGCTCTGCACATTTCTCATCTTTTTTAATTTTGTCATTTAAATGATGTAGATCGGCGATGCGTTTTTTCCATGACGTATCTGTTCCAAACAAAAGGCATGGAAAACAAAAAAAGCATTCGTTTTTGGACAATCTGTTAACCATATATGCTTCATAAAAATGTCGGAATTAAATTTTCGGTGATAATTATTTGATCGACTTTGTGATACTTGACAAATATTTAAATCTGGAGTCAACCGTCCCAATGATTTAATTTCAAGTTTTTCTTGAAACTCCAGTCGTGCAAAATTGATCTTTTGCAAATACATGTCTGAATTTTTTGCTTCGTTCATTTCTATAAAAATGTAATTAAAATTAAATATAATATTTAAATAAAAAATAATTATCTTATCTTTTAAAATTTGTTAAACGTAATAAGACACAAGTATATACAAGCTAAAATACGTAGTGCGGACTGCAATGTTTGCAGCTCACGATATACATAAAATACGTAGTGTGGACTGCAATGTTTGCAGCCCATAAAATACGTAGTGTGGACTGCAATGTTTGCAGCCCACGATATACATATCACAAAAACATACATCATGGGGTTACTCCCACCTGCAAAGTGTGACTCGGGTCTGCACTGACTGCAGCGCTGATGAGTACGCGATCACACTGACTCATACAATACACACATACAGAGCGCCTATCGAGGTACCTAGTATCTACAAAAAAAATAAATATACTGCGAACGGAAAAAATGTTTTTGTAAAATAATTGTATAGTAATGTAATAGCTATAATATTTTAAAATTTTCATTTTGATAGGAGTGCTGCAGCCCTTATGGGCGAGCCGCCACAGGTGAAAATCCATTTCACAAATGGAACTATGTCTATTTGAATTAACATCAGTAACCCAAGATCTGTGGGAACTTTTACCTTTCCCTAAAATTGACTTAACTTTTACATAAATGTACTCCAATAGATTAGGAATGACTTACCTGGCTTTTTTGTTGGCGTAATAGATCTGTGAGGTATATAATAGACTACAGTACTTTATTTTTTTCATTTATTTATTATTATTCTGATAAAGATTATAGGCTTTTTTCCTTTTGAACATTGTAATTCGTCTTTTACTTAGTTTATCGTTCTTGCATTATTTCAGTACCAAAACGATAGTTTTCCACTATGTTTCACACATTGCATATTTTTATAATTTTGTATTACATAAATGATGAGATCACTATAGTATTGAATTATTATTATTCTACTATCAATATAAAATGTTTTTGAAGAATTTTTAAAGTTAAATACAATTAAAAATTTAAAAAAAGTGTGTAATACTTTTACATTTGAAAATATTTCAAATGGATGATAAAAATATGTTGAGATATTGATAAATAAACAAAAACACAGCATAAACGATACTATGAGCCTCAAATAATTTACTGATTGTTTTAATGCAATGAGCTAATTTGACAGATTGGATTTGAATGGCATCTTTAAAATAAAACACAATTATATCAATAGATAAATCCAAATATTTATTTTTTAATCAGCTCATAATTGTGTTTAATTCTTAAAATGCTACCTATAAATTTACTGGGCATAATGTTAATAAAGAGGTAGCAAGAAAATATGAAAAACAGATAGCAAATAAAAAAGGAGCTATAGTAAAAGGCATAGATATTGCTTATAACAAAGTGATTCTTTTGGATGCAGGAAAGAAGCATGAAGGATCCAAATCATAGAGAATCAAACTTTAATTTATTTTTTTTTAATGCAAAAAAGTTTATAAATAGCACAAAAAGCAGTATGTACGTATATAACTTTAATATACAAAAACGTTTTCGATACAATACGTATCCTCTTCAGTTGTATAAACATTTACAGATATAAAGAATACATGTGTTCTAGAACATAAGACTTTAGAACAAAACATTCAAAATTTAACAAATTTAAAAA
>AYEL01063516.1:0-33455 GCA_000484575.1 Olivierus martensii
CGCTATAACTTGGTGTGTCACTCTATCAAGTCTCTTTCTCGAAGACGAAAGTAGATTGCGGGCCCTTTGTTAACCCACCCATCGCCAAACTGTCGGTTCCAGCGTCTATAAAATTTCGAACTCTGATGTCATAAAGCGGTCTTTTTGGCTGCGGTTTGGCCAAACTCTTTAGTTTCGATTCGAAGGAACTGAACTCCCTCTAAATATTGTTGTAAAAGTGCTCGCTGTAAAAGCTTTTAATAGCTCCACCGATAGTTCCAGTTGACGTTATAATGGTGAAACAAGTACAATAGCTGTTTGAATTTATAGAAAAATATTTGGAAATTTTATAGTTCAGTGTGATTTGTTAATTTTTAAAGGTAAGTACATCTGTATAAATTAATTAATTTAATTATAAGTTTAAAGTTATTTTGCTAAATTCTCTATGCTTTTTAAGCGATAGGAGTTTATAGAACAGGGCAAACGAATTTTTTTATCGAGTGGTCTGTAATTACTTGACTGCTAATTTTATGTTACGCGTTTCTTTCTAAATATATGCTTTTATTATAATTTAAAACCATTTGATTTTTATTTAAAATAAAAGATATATATTTTTAAAAAGTATATGTTTAAGGGGCGGCAATTTGTCTTTTTGTCCGGGGCGGATTCCATCAATAATTTCAAGGTCTCCAGGCCCATTTGTACTCATGCAACCCCAAAGTAGCACACTACCACCACCATGCTTCACAGTTGGCACCAGGCAATCTTCTTTGAACTCTTCATTTTTGAAACGCCAAACAAACTGCCTACCGTCACTATTGAAGAGGTTGATTTTTGTCTCATCAGACCATAACACTTTATTAAAATAGGTTTCCGGTTCTTTGATATATTTCTTTGCAAATTCCCAATTTGCAAATTCCAGTGCCATAAAAAAGGCACTGCTTCAGATATGGCTTCTTTCTCGCCACACAACCTCGGAGGTTACACTTGTTTAAGTGCCGGCTAACTGTTCTCGAAGAGACATTGGCCACATTTCCCTCCCTAAATTCAGCTGTACTTGTCTCGAAGACTTCTTTCTATCATTTTATACAGTCCTTTTCAAAAAGCGAGTAGCTCTATCACTCAATAATGATGGGCAACCTGCACATGTTAAATTTGTTATAGTGCCATGGCACTTCCATTTCTGAATGATTTTTTGTGCTATTGTAACAAGAATCTGCAATCGGGAACTAATTTTTTTGTATCCATGGTCAGCTTTATGCAATTTTATGACCTTTTCATGAACATCTTGACTTCATTCCTTCGTTTTCCCCATCTTTATGTTGTTACCTTGTTATGACGCTATGATGACAATATGTAAATTATTTATGTACGTATGACATCACACGACATATTGCAGACGTTTTCCATTGAAATTATTTAAAACAAAAATAGAAAGAATAAGTTTATTTTTAAAATTCTTAGGGTATCAATACAATTGTCCACAGCAATTTTTAGGTTTATTTTTTCCCTATAACAATTTATGTAATAAATTTTATAAATTTTATCGCTATAGAATAACTTATTACAGAGATTTCAATAAACATGGTTTGAAAACGTTGCAGTTATAAACATGTATTTTCAGAAATCCATTTTTTTTGTCAACAGATGACGCCACTTTCCACTCAGTAAGAGTACTAAGTGGCGGGGCGAAACAAGCCCTTCCACAGGTTGCCCACTCCTGCGGAGGGGTCAGCCGAATTGTGGAGAACGGGGATCGACCCCATGATAAATATATTCAAGGGGTGGGAGCCGAGATTCGAACCCGGGTCCTCCAGAGTGGAAAGCCGAAGCGTTTCCACGCGGACAATCCGGCCGACTTCAGAAATCCATTATTCTACCCCAATTACAGAACATAAAATGAAAGAAGCAAAACTAATAAATTAAAAAAAAAAATAAAATTCCTATAAAAAAGGGGAAGATTTTGCATCTGACCCATAAACATACCTTAAGAGAGTTTCTTCTTTCTTTCCTTTAAAATAATTCTGGATGGATCAAAAATGAAACAATAATAGTGAAGAGTGACTCAGCGAGTGAGAGAGGGCGTGTGTGTGCGGGCGGTCCCTTTATATTTTTGTTTTTGGTCTACCCAATCACATCAGTAGAGAGAGAGGTTTTAACGGATATCTGACCTTATTTGGTCAAGTTGCACTTCCTCTCTTCCACTGGGATTGGCAGGTAGATCTTATTGACAAGATATTTTACAATATTGTTTTTCCTCAGATCTCCAGATCTGGATCTTGCAGCTGTTTGTAATTTGATCATTGTTTCTTCTCTCAAGGCATTGTTTATGGTTTGTTTGACAGTTATAAAATTCTTCCGTCTCCCCTCCAACCTAAAGTGTCATTTACAGTTAAACTTTCCCCAATTGAATTGGTTAGTTTTTATAGTTCAAAGTTTAAACTACTGCGTCACACCTGCAATCTAGGGTCCTCAGTATGGAACATAAATTAAATTTCCGATTTTTTTTACTACAAAATAAGTTTATAGAATATTGATTTGGGAACTTTGGGGCCCCCTGTTGATGGGGGCCCTAGGCAATTGCCCTTTTTACCCATAGGATAATGCGCCACTGCTTGTGTCTCCTTACTTTAGGTAAGCAAGGTACTTGTTTTACACTCTGTTATTTACACTCTGATATTTGTCTACACTCTGGAAAGTTGATACTTGCTGATCTGATATCTAAGGCAATATACACTGACGGAAAAAAAAATCCCAACACCAAGAAAGACTTGTGTTAGATAAACAAAATTTGGTAGGCGTGTTTATACATCTGAAAGATGACATCGATTCAAATTTCGCGCTTTGCGCATAAGTGTGGCGCTAGTAGCTCCACTCGGAATTTGCAAATCAGGTTTGCTTTAAATGCATGCTGTAAAGTTTGTGAGCGTTATTTATCCTTGAAATTTGACGTATTGAGCTGATGTTAGCCAAGAATGCCTTTAAGAAGACGAAGAAGCCACTATCAACAGCTCACCGAGTTTGAACGAGGTCGTGTAATAGGGCTACGAGAAGGTGGATTTTCTTTCCGCAATATTGCAGAAAGACTTGGCCGGAATGTATCCACTGTGCATGATTGTTGGGAGCAGTGGTCAAATGAAGGTACTGCTTCAAGAAGACCGGGTTCCGGGCGGCCACGTGGAACTACTGAGAGGGAAGACCGCCGTATTCGGCGTATGGCTGTGGCACATCGTACTGCATCTGCGACAGAAATTCGAGCTGCAGTTGGTACCACAGTGACACAACGAACTGTTAGAAATCGGTTACTTGAAGGACAGCTCCGAGCTAGGCGCCCTGTAGCGTGCATTCCACTGACTCCAAGCCATTGCCGTTTGCGACTCCAGTGGTGTCAAACCAGAGCTCATTGGAGGACGGAGTGGAGATCTGTTGTGTTTTCTGATGAAAGCAGGTTCTGCCTTTGTGCCAGTGATAGCCGTGTGTTGGTCAGAAGGAGGCCAGGGGAACGCCTGCAACCAAACTGTCTACGGCCTAGACACACTGGACCTACACCTGGAGTCATGGTCTGGGGAGCAATTTCCTATGACAGCAGGAGCACTCTTGTGGTTATCCCAAACACACTGACTGCAAATTTGTACGTCAGTCTGGTAATTCAACCTGTAGTTCTGCCATTCATGAACAGCATTCAAGGGGGAATTTTCCAACAGGATAACGCTCGCCCTCATACCGCTGTTGTAACGCAACGTGCTCTACAGAGTGTCGACATGTTACCTTGGCCTGCGAGATCACCAGATCTGTCTCCAATTGAGCACGTATGGGATATCATTGGACGACAACTCCAGCATCATCCACAGCCAGCACAGACCGTCCCAGTATTGACAGAACAAGTACAACAAGCATGGAACTCCATACCACAAAGTGACATTCGGCACCTGTATGACACAATGCATGCACGTTTGCAGGCTTGCATTCAAAATTCTGGAGGTTACACCGGCTATTAATGCAACAGCATTTCACATTTGAAATGCATTTTCTTGAGCTTAAATTAACCTGTGATGTTGAAAATTTAATCAATTAACATGTTAACTACACAAATGCATTGTCCAAATTTCATTACTCTACAATAATTTTTTCTTGGTGTTGGGATTTTTTTTTCCGTCAGTGTACATCGACAAAGAATGAAATTTGCGAATCCAAACTGTTTTTAGATACGCAAGCAGTTGTGCACATGTTGTTAAAAGACAACGCTTTATGGAGAGTAGTGGGGCATATACTTTGCAAAATATTGTTGCGGACGTTTTCAACTTTACTGTTTTTGCGGAGTTGGATATTAAAAGACTAGAAAGGTTAGGTTAGTTTTATTACGCCGCCATATCCTCATGGGATATTCTGTATCTGGCGGCGGCCATTTATAGCTCCCATCACAGGCTGGCCAGCACCCATGATGGGGTCAACCAGATGGTTGAAGGATGGGGTTCAACAGGCCGGGCCCGGACCCCTCCTGAAAAACTGGAGGTGTGGGACCCGGATTTGAACCCGGATCCTCCAGGGTGGTAAGCCAAAGCTTTACCATGCGGCCATCCGGCCGACTAGAGAGTCTATAATATTAAAAAGACTAGAGAGTCTTTTTAATATTAATTCAACGATAGGGATTTTGCTGCCCCTAGCAAAGTGCCGCCCGGGGCAGGCGTCCCCTTTGCCCCCAGTACGCTACGCCACTGATTCTGGCTCATTCTCCCCAATTCCATGTTACCCATGTTATTGATATTCCATATTGTCATCTTACATACGATAATATTTGATTGAAGACTACTCCAATAGAAGCCAAATCTCTCAAAGTATGAAGATATTATGCTTGATATTATGAAAAGGTGTCAATAAACACTCTTAAGAAACTCAGAAAACAATTATTATCTTACTTGTAATTTTTGCAGATTTGATGATTTCAGATGACGCAAAAATTTTCGTACTTTGATAAAAGCATTTCTCTATTTTATATCGTCCTGCTTCCCATCGAGAAAACTGAAACTGTGACCAAAGCATGGCATCAACTAAGGTAAAAATCCTACAATATTACAGTTTCATAACACCACTTCCTCTATGAGAAACCATGCTATTCCATATAACCCTCCTATTTCATTATACTCCCAGTTATTCTACATAAATTATATATAGTAGTGTAATGCAATATGAATGTAGGCTATATATATGTGAACATATATGTATATATATACATTTTAACATATATATGAAATTTATTTTTTAATACTAAATGTTTATTGTCCATAATTCCGATTTTTTGAGTACTGTATTTGCGGATTATCCGAGGAAATTTAAAGTTTCCTTTGATTTGAATGCTTATTAGAATAATTTCAGAGATTACACATCAAGCGATTGGAAACGAAAATCTAAGATTGCATATTAAAATAAATTATAGCAAAACAAGAATCAACAATTATTCCATATTATTTTTTATTGTTCATTAATGTATAATTTGTATATAAAATCTATAAAATGAATAAATTAATGATTTTAAATAAAATTATTTAAAGTCATAAATTTATTTTAAATTTAGTCATGCAGTACTGTATTTTCAATGTAAATTAAAATGTGTTGAAATTTTATTTGATCAGTTTAATGCATAGTGTTAATATTTGGTCATTTTAATTTTCAATTTGGTCTGTTTACAGTATATAAAATGGCCACTTCTTGTGATGGTAGCTTGGATGTTGACGATGAAAACAAAAATAATTTTAAAATAATTATAGTTGGCGGAGGGATTGCTGGTATTTCTGCTGCTAATCGTCTTATAGAAAAAGGAGAACGAAATATTAAAATATTAGAAGCCAGAAATAGAATTGGCGGAAGAATTATTTCTCTTCCGATGGGTAATAATTTTTTAATTTTATTTTAATCAAACATCTGTCAAACAAATCAAACTACTTGTGGCTCTGAATATACCTCGCTCCAAAAATTTAAATTTTCAGTTCCAAACAGCAAAATAACATTAAAAATAATCTTTGAATTTTCTTTCATCAACAAAACTCATTTGTATCGTTCATTTTAATTCTACAGATTGCTTAAATAACAATTCATTTAATAAAGATTCATTTTCCATCGCCATGTGATTAAAAGTGCAATCGGTAGTTCAGTTGTCTTGAAGATATATATAAATAATCTGAACATGAATCCAATTTAGAAATTTATTATAACACTATTAAATTTTAACCGAATTGATAATTTTATCTTGAAGGAAGACCCAAAGAAAATTTATTTTTGTTGTTTGGAAGCAAAGAATTTAATTTTTGAATTGGGGCATATTTGGATTCATAAACAACAAACTTTGAATTCTGATAAGTAATTTTCAACATAAACATGAATCCAAGACAGAAATATCAATAGCCTATGCAGACAAAATCTCATGGACAAAAATCTGTGTATATAAAATCTCATGGATAAAAAATCCTGTATACACAAAATTCCATTTGACAAAAAATGTTTATTATTATTATTATAACAATTGTTTTATAACTTTGCAATCAATTTCCATATATTTAAAAAAAGATATAAAACTAAATATATTTAAGATATGAAGTGTGTAGAAGAGGTGAGGTGACCAATGAGATGCAAAAGTATGGACACAATAGAATGATGGCAATTTCTCTCTCTTTCCATCTTTTTCTCTGGTGTTTCTCTCCTTTTTCTCTGCTAGGCTTTTTCCAGATTGTTTTACATAGCATTGAAATTGGATGAAAAATTTCAAAAATTTTTGAATTTTTTAAAAATATTATATATAATGGAAGCAAACCAAAATGGAGTTGTGTAAAAAAAAAAAAAATGAGCATGCTATTGCATGCCATATAAATTTTAAAGATGAGATAAAGATTAAATTTCAAAAAATATTAAATTATGAGGTGTAAGTCTAAATGCAGGATCCTATTCTGGAGAGCAAAGGCTAATTTATCATAATTCTCAGATATTTAATTATCAAAAATGATTATATTTGATAATTAAATATTATCAAATTATATTAATTGTAAAATAATATGATTATTTTACAATTAATATAAATAACAATAATTTACATATTGTGTAGATGAATGATTTTATGGTATTTAAAGTCTTGATTCAGGTATATTATTAATAATAGCATTGTATCTAGTAACTAAATTATATAGAATACATAGAAAAATCTTTATAATTAATTCCACAACCAGTGTTATGTATAAAAATACAAAAATGTTAGTTTGACCAATTTTTAAGTTTTCATCTTTTTTTAAATAAATAATAAATTAATTGCAAAGTTAAAAAATAATAATAATAGATGTATATGCTATTTAATCTAGTGAGATTTTATACATATGAACATTTGTTGGCATGGATTTTTGTGCACTGCAGTTTTGTTTAGATTTTTTGCTATTTGAGTTTGTCTAGCCATACTCATGCCATCATTATAGTTATGATTTTACTAAAAACTGTCTTCATAAAAATATATTAAATGGATGAGTAATAGTAACCTATCAATTATCCTTGCATATATGTGCAGAGACTTTCAGAGAAAATGTGAGGCTCAGGGCAATTAATATTTTTGAGGCTCTTAAAAAAAAAAACTGACAAAAATATACAGTGATAAGTGTACAAGAAAAGCCAAAACATTGTCAAAATTTGAAATTCTCTATCAAACACTGAAGCTCGAATAGTATAAAAATATACAAATATATTTTTTCTAACATATTTTATATAAATTGAAATCTCTGAAATTGTGAAATTTAGGGCAGCTGCCCCTTCTTGCACCCCTCTCTGATAGCTACTGTATATGTATATTATGATTATTGTATCAACATAATTTGTTTATTACAGTTCCATAACTGTAATAAAAAAATTATTATTGAAAATCATATAAAAACTCTCATTTTTTCATTATAGAATATTAGTACTTTAAAAATATGTCTCTCTATTTATAGAATTATCTATCAGTTATTAAGTGAATCTTTGTTTTTATATTTTCTTTCACAAACAGACATTCTTTAATTGATTTGATGAAAATAACTTTTTAATTTGCCCTCATGTTTAACTTTAGATAATTGGTTTTAATTGATTTTATTTAATCTTTATTTATTAGTTAGTGCAATAACTATTAAATATTAAATACAATGGTTCTGATTATAATAGTATACTAAATAGTATATTTAAAAAATTATCAAATAAAATAATTAAGAAAAAAAATATTTTATAAATAAGTTTTTTATCAAATAAAATAATTATATATTTAAATATAAAGTGAAGATGATAAAATTATTGGATAATTTAATATCTAATTATTGGATATTCTTTTTTTTTGACTCGTCGTTTTTATTTTCATTCTTTTATTGCATCTTAATTTTAAGTCATTTGCATTTCATAATATGTTTTAATAAACTTTTAACATTTTGCTTTTTATTTGTTTTAATTTTCATAATACAAAATTAGGCATTTTACATTATGTTCTCACTTGCATGATTTATGTACAAGTATTCTCAGTACTGTCTCTAGGCATCCCAGTACCCCAATACAGCTTTCTTGTAATATCTACTCAGTGCCCATACAATATTGAGAAAATGATAATTTTGGCACCCTCTTTCCAAAGGTGCTCCAATGCATTGCATCATCTGCTTACTGGGTTAAGCCAGACTTGGGTATTCATCACTTAACTGACTTGTGTAAAAAATTTTCCAAATTATTATTTTTTTTTTTCATTTTTTTGAGCTATACAGCATAAAAATTTATTATCTTTGCAAGATACAAATCTGAACATGTTAATTTACAACATTTTATAGATTATATTATTATTATTTATTTATATTTGGATATTGTACCAGAACCATATTAGTGGCATGATATCATATCATGTAATATTATCTCACTTTCAGTCAGAGAGCAGTATGTTGTCACAAGTGATATAGGTGCAGTTACAGAAGTCCACAAGCTCTGGTAGTTTTTATTTCAGCATTTTTATTAAAAAAATAATTTTTCTGACTTCCACAAAATTCAAGTTTATATAAAAGTCTTCAGTCCCAATTATTTGCATAAGTCAGGAAATATCTGTATATTATTTAGTACAGGAATACCTCGATTATCACAGTTATTGTTGCCACGAAAAATACCGCAATAATCGAATCTAAGTTATATAAATGAATAAGAAGCTATATTAATTATATTAATATTCGATTTTGAATAATTTTTAGATTTATTCACTTATCAGACATAGCAGTTATTGTTCTAACAACAATATATCCTGTCCAATTCACTGTTTATACTCATCAACTTACCATTAAACCTAAAGCACTCTTAGCAGTTGAAATCAGTTCTAAATTCTATTCAGTAGTTAATGTAGTAGTTACCATGGTTAGTTACTATTCAGTAGTTACCATGGTAACTAATACCGAAAACATTAACTACTGAATAAAAATGGTATGTTCTAATAACATTTGAAAATATAAAAACTAGAATTTGCATGTATACAGTAAGATACTGTTTAACACGGGGGATACATTCCAAGGAAACAAAGCACTAAATGAAACAGTGTTAAACAATGTCATTTTAACACGTAAATAATAAGGATAGATGAAACAGGACAGCAAATAAAAAATACATACATAGCATTTTTTTTATTTTATTTTGTATTTTGTTTGTGTATTGTATTACATTAATTACAGACATTTTTTTATTGCTAATATTGGGTTGTATTCATAAATCATTCATGAAAAAATTCTTAAAATTAGAAAATAATTGTTTTAAGAATAAAAAGCAGTAATCAATTGCAGTAAACTATAAACAATGAAAAAATATTGACGGAAAAAAACGTTCTAACTTCAAGGAACCATAGTTTAAAATGGCAGCATTTAGATTAAAACTAAAATGGGATAATTGTTATTTTTATTACTGTAAAATAATATTGATGATGACTGTTCATATATATGAATTCTGACCGCAGCAGACTTTCGTATGTACTGCGCTATCATAAATATGAACTCTGACCGCAGAAGACTTTCATACATACGGCACTGCACTGATATCAAACGTATTGTGAGATGGCATAGGAGTATCAATGTAATAAATTCCTTTGATTTCGGATTTATGTAAGAATAACGGTTTTAAAAAGTACGCCAAAGTGAATCAATAAAAATACAGAATTCGGAAAAAAACCGCGTTACATCAAAACAGCATTAAATGGGGTCTTATTGTATATTTAAATTTTAAAATGCAAACAACTTTTATAAACATTCAACTTTCATCAAAACAGCATTAAATGGAGCAGCGCTAAGTGGGGTCTTATTGTATATTTAAATTTTAAAATGCAAACAACTTTTATAAACATTCAACTTTTATAAAATAAGTAAGATCATTTATTTTTAATATATGCATATATTTTATTTATTTTAAATAAATAATCTCATGCATATAAGTAAAACAAAATAAATAATAATATCGATAAAAATGTAATTGTTTAAAATTGGCCAAAATCTCTTTGTTGCTTAAAAGTTGTTTCAAATAACAAAGAGATTTTTATTTTTAGCAATTTTTAATAAATATCTTTTAAAGTTATATCATTTGCTCTGTTCAATACATGTCTGAGAATCTAATCCAATTAATTATATTTTTATTCCTAACAGAAATTTTTGAAAA
Organism: Olivierus martensii; assembly: GCA_000484575.1. Lineage (NCBI taxonomy): Eukaryota > Metazoa > Arthropoda > Arachnida > Scorpiones > Buthidae > Olivierus > Olivierus martensii. The sequence goes on from AYEL01063516.1 coordinate 10,642, forward strand.
GTAAACACTTGCAGTTTGTAGTTTCTGAATTAAAGAAGATAAATCCATAAATTTTAGGCATTTCTGACTTCTGACTAAATCTGGCTTGCAATGGCAGGGTTTGAACTGAACCCTCTTATTAGTCAAGGATTATCTGTACTTACTTCATACTAAATTACAATTATGTTATAAAATTCCAAAATTTTCTAATTACTACATTTAAAAATTACTGGATTATAACTTATACTTAACTAAGTTATAGATATATAATAGGTTTTAATTTTCATTTTAACTGAAAAAATATCATCCATAAGAGCATCTTGAAAAAATCCTATATTTAAATAAACAACAACAATTCATTTTCAAATTTGTTGTTATTAAGCACATTATGTTTTTATGTCTTAAACTGCTATCTTAGAGTACATATGATTTAAAACAGATTCTTTTAATAAAAATAAAAGTTAAATCAAACACTATAGAAAAGTTGTAAATAATAGACCATCTACAGCTTACTTTCAGTTCACCTCTATTTTCTATGTTGTATCTAATGGAACTGATGATTGCTTTTGTGATAATAATGTTATTTTGTGTCTTTATTGGATCTATTTTGGCTTAAATAATCTTTTTGCTAATAAAATATTTAATTTTTAAATTTGGACTGTCTATGGTAGGTAGAATTATTATAAAAATTAAAAACAATTTTTGATCTTTTTAATAAATACCAACTTTTAATTATATATATTCAATATATTTTTATAATAAATATATACACCATTTATTTTAAAGTAATTTTTATAACCTCTGTTGATAGTCAAATAATCAACAAATTTCTTGTCTAATATAATTAGACAAGAAATTTCCAATAATATCAAAATCAAGCAAAAGTTGATCTAAATCATATGCTTTTATTATATTTTAATAATAATGATAATAATAACAAACACAAAATGCGCCAGCACCCTGAGCGAGCGCTCTGCTCGATCGTATGTTGAGCCAGTTCTTGAAGAGCAATTACTTATCCTTGTCTTTCCAAGTGTTATAGGTATCCTTAATAACGTCATATGATGTCATTAACATATTATATGTTAATTCCCAATAACAGCTCTTGAAAGATGGCCATTTAACATTGAACACAATTATATGAATGTATTCTGAAAATGTATATAAACATGTATGTGTTAATAATTATGTGTGAGATCTTTACTAATGCAAGCTTATATCCCGTTGAAAATTTGAAGACTCAAATTACAAAACATCATAGGCAGACCCAGTGGACTGTACTACGCCTAAGTTATATAAATGTCATTATCAATGCTTTATAAGTATCGTTAATAATGGAGAGATAAGTGGACTGTACTATGCCTAAGTTATATAAATGTCATTATCAATGCTTTATAAGTATCGTTAATAATGGAGAGATTATATTTTATTGTTAACTATGTCACTTGTTAATCCCTAATAATAATTTTCTAAAGGTTGTCATATTCATCTTTCCGTTGTTCTTATGCTCTTACGTTTATAATCAGAACAAAGAATCATTTGCTTTTCTTATATTACGAATTGCAGAATACTATTTATAGAGAATTTTATTATTGATTAATCATGATGGATACGATTATTACTTTAATTATTTGCCTATCTAAAAGATGAAATGAAGAATGCTTTCTTTATTCATAAAATTTAAATGGAAAAACTCATTTTTGAATTATATATGCTAATGAAAAGATCAACTTTGTACTTTCTAGTGAAAAAAGATTCATTCTCCTTTCATTATATTGCCTAGCCATTGCAAATCAGTACACAAAATTTTAAAAAGAGGAAGATACAGAATGTTTTCTGTTTTTTTAATTTATCCTTCTGGCACAGTTATTCAGATATTTAATTATTCCTTTGAGTTTTTTTCCCGTTAAATGAGAATATTATTATTTTATTTTATAATGTGTTTAAAATTTCATCTAAAATATAAATAATTACGAGCTACAAAAGTGGTAAAAAAAGTAATGAATTACGAGGATCGATGGTTGCTGTTAGCTGTTTTTGCTACATTTAAGATGCAACTAAGTAAAGAAAGTATCTTACTAGAAATTTCTTTTATTTCTTCGATAGTCAAGGGTGACAATTTAGGATGTATTTTTATCAGAAAAATCAGGAAAGTTTTATTACATTAGAATCTTCCACTATCGTTTCAAAGAATTTTCTGATGAAAAATTAAAATCAGTTCAATCTAAGTAAAATGAAAATATAGAAAAATTTTCTATAATTGTAATGACATAGCATTTAGTCATAAGGTACATCTGATAAGGCACATTAATTTTATTTACAAACCTAATTTTAGATGGTTTTATCTATCATCTGACTAAGGTGCGGTCGAGTAAATTCTTCCATTAATTCTAAATTTAACTAACAAGTAAGTAAATGACGACAATTATATTTCCTTAAAAAAACTCATATCTTAATTAAAAAATAATGTTTACAATATTGCCATTTATAATATATATTCTCTAAAATTCTAGTCGTGTGTTATCAGTTTTCCTTATATTTTAAAAATATCAGAAGAAATTGATGTATATGTCCTTAAGAAACCATTATAGCTGAGGCAATTTCAGTTATAGAACATTAGATTTATCAAATGATGATTTATCAACTGGGAATGATTTATCACGGAATTAACATAAACAGTATTAACAATTTAAATTCTTTATGAAAAGTTTGGCTCGATCTAAATTGGCAATTTTATCAATTTAGATCGAGTCAAGCTTTTCATAAAGAAACACTCGGAATATTATATTCCTATGTAAAATATTTTAAGAACATCTTTTTATCATGCATAGCATAGTACTGAAAAGAGATATTTCTATGAACAGTGCATAAGAAAAATTTTAAATAATAGTACAGCAATATGTTATTTCATTTATATTTATACCATCATCATTGGCAAATCTTTTATCATCTGAAAAGATAAGCGTACAAATCTAGACAAAAATCTAGATGTGAGTTTCATGGGCAAAAGTATATTCCAGAATCAATATCGCACTTAACCTTAGCTTCAGTAAACTTATGCCTCTATTATAGATACGATTAAATATCATAGGATAGAGATCCTATTCAACATCCCTCTTTCATAGAGAGGCATCAAAGATATTGATAAAATCAAGGAAATAGAAATGCAATAAAGAAATATCTTGATGAAAGTAAAAAAAAAAAAAATAACAGAAGAGACTATAAATTATGGGCAGGTGCTGAACCATTTTAAGAAAATTGAATCCAATGGAATAAAAACGATGAATAATGATATTAAATTTCATTTTTTTATAAAGTATGCAATTGTTCGAATAAAATAGAAAAGTATAAATGTTTAAATCTGTTTGATAAAATTTGTAAGGAAATCTATATCTAAATAACATATATTGATATCTTTTACGTCATGTAAAACGAAACATTTTCCAATTAATTGCGATGCGTTAGTCACTTTAATAGTTAAATATAAATGATAAAACGATTACTTATTAATAAATTGCTGGTTGTAGATAAAAAATTTTTCTTTTTTTTTTTTTTTTTGGTCAAAAAATATATATTTTAATTATATTATTTTTATTATTTTTTTAAATATTACAAAAATTATTTTAAAAATAAAATAATCTTTAATGAAATAAAATATAGTGATAATGCGATAAAAATCTATTACGATAACTGAACACTTGAAATGCTAAAAATTAGAGAAAAACGAAAAACACCTACATGAAAGAAATAGTACGTCATGGCAATTTGTTAGCTAAGGAAACTTTGAATGTTAATTTTGATATTTTGTTGGAATCACTCGATAGATGTGTTGATGTAAAACTTTTTTTTTAAATAAAGCGATTATTGAAGTGAAAACATAAGCGGATTGAATGGAATTTGAATCGCATGCAAAATTTCAGATAAAATTTTCAACTAATAAATTCGATTTCTTACAATAAGAGTTGGATTTTCTGTCACCATGCATCTGTTACATATCTGTTTTTTTTTTTTTTTTTTTTTTTTTTTTTTTTTTTTTTTTTTTTTTTTTTTTTTTTTTTTTTTTTTTTTTTTTTTTTTTTTTTTTTTTTTTTTTTTATTATTTACACAGATTTTGCAAATTGAGTATTGATATTATTATTAAATTACTTGAAATTATGAATCTAAAAATTCCGAAAATGATTTAGCATTTCGTTGATGTTTGATACCAAGCGATGGATCAATGAAACTATTCAATAATTCGATTATCACCTATTCAAAATCTAGATTACTTGTTTATAGATTTTCAATAGGTCAAAAATTTTTCCTATAAGTTTTAATTTCTTTGAATTGTGAATTATTAATGTAAGCAATTATAAATCAACCAAATTATATATAAAATATATTTTAATTTTTCATCTTTTGTATTATGAAATTTATTTGTAGCAATAATAATTTATTTATCGCTGCTTTATTTTAATTAATTTATTTAAATTGTAATCAGGCCAATTTTGAAAAGTACGAAAATAATTGCCTATTCAAAATTAATTTATTTTTATCTGAAAGAAAAATAAAATCAGTTATTTACTTTATAAATTAATTTTTTTCTTTACTTTTATCAGAAAGTTATAAAAAGCCGAAAACGTGAGTAAATTGTTGATACGGGTGTGATTAATGATTTATATTATATCTGATTCTTCCGCAAAATAAGTTTTCATGCAATTAAATAAACAAATATTTACAGAAAATTGTTCAAATATAAAATTAATGAAAATTCCGCATTTCTTTAAAATATCTATGACAACCAAGATGGCATTCGCAGTAATCTTTAAAATTTTATCAGATCTTACCTCCAATGATGAATTTCTTCCACAAAAATTGTTTTATTCTGTTATTATTGAAAGATTTTATAATTGCTTTGTGGTTGTCATGTGGTCAAGTGATGAAATCTCTTGATATGACACTACACTCGAATATTTTTCCATTCTGTCATTTTTATCGATGTTGAATCTGTTTTAATCGATGAAGAGTTAGATTCTCTTCTGCCAGGATCCAGATCGATTCATATACTTTCCTGTGGTCATCTAACCGGTCACAATATTCTTTTGGTCAGTCAATAGTTTGAACTCCATTTGTCTTTGTTCAGCATCATTCGAGAATATAAAGAATTTAAACCGATCAACTTTATTATGTTAAATAATCATTAATCATCGACCGAACTATTTCAGGAAATTGCTGACTTTGCAAAGCAATTTTTTTTGTTTGATTTAAAATTATTAAGCGTAAAATATCTCATATAATCAATGATTCGAGAAATATATTCTTAAATTAAATAATTAATCTCTCTAATTTTCGCAAAATAATACGAGTAATAATACGTGTATAGTTAATAATATTTATAAATTTACATATTTTGCATAAGGCGATGTATTAAACTATTTCTTGTTGATAAAATAATAATGTAGATATGGTAAATAACGGTTCAAAATAATTATGAAGTTTTTCTATAATTTTTCTTTGGGAAAATTATCGATATTATAGAAAAATGTTCTGATGTTTTCGCTATTAATATTTTTCGTTTTGAAATTATTAATTATAAAATATTATAAACAGTGCAGTTTCGATCTACGCGATCTCAGTTGATGCAAATTCGAAATAACGCGAACTGGGACGAAACGCGAAAAAGATCGCCACTATTGAGATAGCTCTCTCATAGATGGTGCAACTATCGCATACATACATTACCCACAATTCCCAGCTCTTATGCCTTCACTATTTAGTTTGTTATGGATGCTGTTCCTGTTGTATGCGACTTTCGTTTTTTAATAATATAAATATGTTCTATTGATTAAAATTCATAATTTCATGTTTTCTTAACTTTTTATTAAAATTTTTATTAATTTTTATTTTAATATACTTTACAGAAGCATTATTCTAATAGTTACATATTGAATTTATAAAAAGAAAATGATCTCAATTTACCCGAATTTCAAATTATGCCGGGATCAAGAAGGTATCCTTTGCGAAAATCATCATCATACTATATTTTCAAAGTTCTTAAAGCGTGATAATTGAAAAATACCAATCAGACTGAATAATATATGCATAAATCTGGTTTATCAATTATTGATAATTTAATCCTAAAAATCTATTCCTCAATCTTTTAAAAGTTTAATAAGAAATAAGATGTATCATTCAACTGATTGATGTTAATATATTTGTATAGAATATAAAAATTTTAAAACTCTCAATCAAATTATTAATCATATGATTCAAACTCAGATTGACTTCGAGGTAAGATAGATTCTATAACTAATTTTTATGATTATGCAAAAGTAAAATTGTGCAATTTTCAATACAGTTATTGTTTTTTCTAAATCTGATAAGTGAAAAAATATAAAATTTGTAATAAACTTTCATATTACTACTAATAATCAAATATTAAAAATTAAGAATCAAATCATAAGTGATAGGGAATTTATGAATATAAAATTAAGTTATGTCAGAGAAGCATAATTTTTTTATTTATACTCTAGGCCTCACCCGATTATTGAGTGGAACAATATCATTTATGCATATTCCAAAATTATAGACATTTAAAGCATTATTTTTTCTTTTTACTTTACATTAAATCAAATTTAATAACATGTAATAAAAATAATTTAGGACATTTAGAAACTGATAATTGCCAGAACAGAGCAATCAGTATCTGTAGCTCACTGATAGTTTGATTTTATTTTATAACGCATCGAGGACCGCTTGTGTGCATCTCTGAGCTAACTGGAAATATTATTTTATTGATATTAAATGCTGAAATTCTTATCATGATCGTTGTCGTTGTTGTTATTGATGATGATGATGATAGCCTGCAAGTAATCCTATACATGATTACTCATGTAAATCCATACGTTGTTGTTGTTGATGATGATGATGATAGCCTGCAAGTAATCCTATACATGATTACTCATGTAAATCCATACCTATTTTCTTTTGATCGTGTCTGTTTACTCTCTTATTTTCAAGATTTGAGTTTTTATCGATCACTGATATAATCTTACATAGCTTCTATTTTTACATAAAAATAAGCTTCGCTGAACATCATATTTTTATGCAAAAGTATCTAGTAGTATTACTTACCTGGAAAAAAATTACAGACTTGTAAACTTGATAGCAAAAATTGACTTCCAATAAAAGATAGAAAATAGAAGGAATAAAGTCATGATGATATTCTTTGCATACTAAATAATATAAATATATATAAATAATAAGTTTAATGGATGAATAACTTTATGGAAATTTTTTCGTTCCATATGGAGAATCCAGAAATAAATTCTAAGATTCTAATCATCTTTATTCGATATCTACCCACCTAACTTCTTTTTTCTTTATTATAATTCAAAGAAAATCTTATGCTGTTGTATGATTGTGGATTATCTTAGTTTAATCCTTGAGGAACTGTATCTGACTTTTTGTCTGTAATTGAGTTGAATGCCTTTCAAAATTCTCAACAATTAGAAATTAAAGCATTAAAAATTGAGTTAAATATGAGTGAAACAATAAAAGCTTACTGATTTATTGCAATATGATTCATTCATAATTTAAAAAAAGTATGAAGTTGAATACAGCAATAAAAACACCATAAAATAAATTAGGCTGCATGCATTGCAATATGATTCATTCATAATTTAAAAAAAAGTATGAAGTTGAATACAGCAATAAAAACACCATAAAATAAATTAGGCTGCATGCAATAGAGTCTTACAGATTTACGAATAGTTCTAGTTATTCAAAACAAATTAATTTTTTTATTTTATAGCTATTCCATTTACCATTAATGAACATGAATATTATTTTCATTCATATTTTTTAAAATTAAAAAAATCATTTAAATTAGTGAATAAATATTTTATGAACAATGATAGCATGTATACAATGAATGACTGGTTTAATGCCCATTATGCATCGAATTTTGAAAAAAAATGTCCATTCAAAAACTCCAGTAAGAAATCATATTTGTAATGAAATGGAGTTATCTCTAACACTGTTTTCTTGAATTTTGAAAAAAAAATGTCCATTCAAAACTCCAGTAAGAAATCATATTTGTAATGAAATGGAGTTATCTCTAACACTGTTTTCTATAACAGGCACTGATAAATTCTTTAACTCATCTTTTAATACCAGAAAACTTGAAATTACATATATATATCAGGGATGATCATCATGTTTTTATTGTTTCGTTAATTTAATTTCTAAAAGAAATATCTTCTAAATACCAAATTTATCATTTAGCAATTTCTCAATAAATTTTAGTTTATATTCTAGTTGAATTTTCTAGGCGAAATTCTGTTTGATTTTTACTTAGCAATTCCAGAATCGAATTTTTTCAGGAGAAACCATTCGAATCGTCAATTTCCAATTTGCAAATTATTAATTTTTCATCCTGAATTTAATTAGTCATTCATCGATTCATTTAATTTGGCCATCAGTAGCATCTTCTAGTTTCGCGTGTTAGGGCTTCATCTTCTGTCTGAAGGATACAGGATCGATGCCGAATCCCATATCGTCAAGTTTTCAGGGAGGACTTGACACTGCCGATCGATCCCTATCCTTTTCTTAATCAACCAAATCATGATATAGGCGGTTCGTGGAAAGTTTTGGAATGGCTCGAAGCCTACTCTCTTATCAAATGGAAAATAGCGTACGATTAAAAGAAAACAAAGATGAAATTAAACGATAAAAAGACCAACCAGTCAGATTTATCGCAATATATTTTACCATTGTTTACCTTACTATTTTTTGCTGTTCTTTTAATAAAAATATTAAATTCTATTATTTGTACAAATATGCATTCCATATCATGCGAAACATCAACTGTTTGCCATTAGTATTATTATTACGTTTTTATCTGTAATAGCACGCACTCTGACGAAAATATTCAATATTAATTCTTACAATTTAAAAATCTGACTACTGTATTTGTGAAATCTAAATCAGAGCTATTCATCTAATTTTAATATTTTTTTTAGAATGTTAATTTTTGTATTATGTATGCAAGACACATCATAGATAAAATTTAAAAAAAAATCTCAGTTATTTATTCTATCCACCTGGTCACGCTAAGAAAATTAGGCAGTAAAGTACACTGTTTCAAATCAAAGTTAGTTTTTCTGCACTCAAGATAATCAAACATCACGAAATATATATATAAAAGAAGATCTAAAATAGGATGGGAAATCAATGCATTTTTTACATTGCTTAAGCGCATTATCGGACTGTTGTTATCCAGAAATTACTAAATAATAAACGGGCTGTGGTATCTAGAAGATTCTTCTGGATAACCACAGCCCGTTTATTATTTAGCAATTTCTCAGTATAATCTACACTGTATGACAGCACGAAATTCCCAGGGAAAAATCCGTATGGTTTATGCCTTAGCGTTAAACCAGGAAAGTTCTTTATGTGTCTACGATTTGTTTTAAAATGTCATTGGGTTATTGATATGTTTTCGTAATGAAATTAATGATTCCCATAAAATTCGAAGATACTATAAAGTACATTTTAAATCAATGTAATATTTTCATATCATTAATGAATAAATTCAAAGAAAGTGCTTCGAGAATGAGTAGGTCAACTAATATATTTTCGATATTTTTAACAAAATAAAAAACAAGATATAAAGATCCAGTATGATACTACTGTGAATGATAGATACGTTTTCTTATACTGATGATCGGTTTATCTTTTTTTCCTTTTTTGTTAAAAAATAAACGACATAGAAATATGCGTGAAAAACACCCTGTTGTGCTCATAACTGGTTTCCAATATTACGCTTTTTAGTAAGTTTAAACTATAATATTTTAATTAAGTTAATAAGAATTGATTAACAAGGTTAATCTAATATATATCTCTATAATATGTCATTCAGGAAGCATATCAATACGTATAGCATATTTGATTCAAAATCTTTTTAATTAACAGTAAGAGGAGCTCAAACATGAATTATTCAATTCTTAACTTAAATAAAAAGACAAAATTTTTTATATTATCGTGATAGATTTTAATGTTAACTTTACAGAATCGAGTGACTTTCATAAATTCTTTCATTAATTGCATTTTTTTCTTTACATAAAATTAAAATATTATTTTGCTGTGATCCATGACCAAATTTTTAGTAATATTGTATTTTTTTAGTCGATTGTATTAATGTTATCACTTGCTGTTATTGCATTAAAAAATAGTTGCAGAAGTGAATTTTTTATTCCTTTCACATGTTAACATATAACATGTGAAAGTGATCTTAGATGCTCACTACTAATCAGCCAATATACTCAAATAATTTATAGAAAACTAGGAAGTAAAATTTTTTCTGAAGCCAGCCAGAATTCTCATTATAGTTTCTTCCATTTTTACAATTTTTTACTGTATATTAAAACAGAATAAATTTTTATTAAATTATTCTATTTTATTCTTAAATTATTATTATTTTATTCTATTCTCTATTTACGGAAATTTTTTTCATATTTTAAAACTCGCTAATAATTTATTCACGATTTTCTAAATTTTCTTATTTTTACTTCTGATCGCTTCAGTTACATTTAGATAGGATGAATTTTGACAACCTAATTGGTTCCTTATCAGTTGCGTAGACAGAATTAACGTTAAGGACGATGTTACACCCTTCAATATCCAAATTAACCGAACCGTCGCTATCTTTGACATTTTAACTAAAAGAAATGTTTCGGTTCAAATTTCTAGAATTTTAATTAGCTGTGTCAAGTTAACGTAGTTAGTAAATCACCGTTTTGTCTGAATAATGTTTAATAATAATCGCATTTATCGGATTAATTTGAACCCGTTATTGATAATTAATCTATAATATCTGATCGAGTATCATTTTAGAAATAATTGTTTTTATTAAAAAAAATTTGTGAAATAAAACAAAATTAACCAAATCTGACTTCCATCCCTTTATTGATCCAGACAGGAATATAAGAACATTGAATAAATAATACCAAAACTCCCTAATGAAAGATCAGGACGAATCATTAAAACTTGTGCATTTAACAATCTTTAAAATGATCACAAATAGATTTAAAGTATGCATTAAAAAGTTTTTCCCAAATGCAAACTTTTTAAATCATTACAATAACAAGTAAACAAAAGAATGACACAACTGTATTCAAAGACAAAACTTGGAAATTCCTGAACAGTGCTTTCTTCAGATGCCACAAATCAGAGCTTTTGCTTTAAAGAAAACGAATTTCGTCATATCTTATTTTATAAAACAAAGTATGATCTTTTTTGTCCTAAAGAATAAATTTAGAAAATCACACAAGAATATATTCATTCCTCTTTCCCATTTTTTAATCTGGAATATCTTCGCTTAATAATAGGATAAGCTGTCGATTTTAGATGATAAAAGACGAATCGTTCATTTTTCTTTAGAAGAAATGCTTCATTATTGTATTATAAATTTTTAAGTAATGTGAGGTTAGCATTTTTTTATTATCATTATTACTCTAACAAGGTAAGTGATAAATAAAATCACAAGCTTTTTCTTTTCGCATTTTGATTCATAATTTATATGTGTACCTTTTATATGAATCAAATTTTCATCGTTGAATCTTAATTTCGAAACGAATCTGACTTGACTTCTATTATTACCCCCCTTTTTTAAAGTCTAGAAATAAATTAAAATAGTATCAGTGCAGTTGCATCCATAGTTCTTCACAGAAACTAACGAATGTCATCCGAACTAGTCTATTGTTATCGTTCCTTTAATGAATGAATCACACATGGAAGCAAACAAAAGTAATAGTGGTATAAACGGAACATTATTCTATCAGTAAACATTATTTTCTATATTATATTTACTGTAGTTATACATCTGTATATATGTAATGTATATAATTGATGTCACTGTCAGACAGCGTAACTAATCTTTTCCAGTTTTGTTCCAAATATGAATCTAAGGAGTTAAACAACATCTGATGTGTGTCTCTGTATTTCAACTGAAGTATTTTGAATAAACAACTGTACAGTCTAAATTTGCCGAAACTACTCTTTAAACATTCAGTTTTCTAGAAAACATCCATGCAGATCCTAGCGAACGATATATGGACAAGTGATGAGGATGCTGCCAACTTTCTGTGATTTTACTTTGATTAACGAAATTAGTTTCTTCTATTTAGAGTTATCATACTTATAGATAAGTATACTTATGTACAATACTCACACAGAGGTACATAAATCAACATCTATACATGTTTTTTTCTTCCATGTAGACACAAGGATAACGAATTTCGTGCATCAGAATTATAAATTCTTTCACGTTTCGTTTTCCCTAAATGTATCAATGTAAAACATAAAAGTGAATTAGTTTCATTCTTTTCCAGATAGATGATGAGATCATAATTATTTTTATATGGAATTTATCTCCTTTGAGTTAATCATATATAGTGTGACTAAGCATCAAGCATCACTAATTGTAAAACTAAAAATCCTGGCAGCATAAACCATCAATGGTATATGCTGTTGAAATTCGAGTAATTTTTTGATCCTTGTGGTGATACTTTTAAAACTACGTTTTGCTCATATTTCGAATAGGAAAATTATATATATATATATCTTATACTTTTTTTTAATTTTAAAGTTTAAATAAAATGTATTAAAAAATGAATTCTAGACATAAAAGTATTTTTATATTTTTAACAAATAAGCAACAATAAATAAAAAAAATTACCAGTTTTTGTAAGTTCTGATTTTAATCTATGAGAGATTTTTTCTTTTGTAGTTGATGAATTAATACTCGATTTGGCACTATTACTACTTTTAATGCTTGATTTTGTATTCTCTGATTTCACATTTGCTTTACTGTCAGTTGTCTTTATGCTTGTAGATGATTTTGTGCTTTTAGCCTAAAAAAATTTTTAATATAAAATTTTCAATAAAATATTTCTTTTGTTATTGCTTTAAGCTTAATATTTCAAAACTTCATTTTTCAATAAATTTTACAAATTATTTAATTTTAATATTTAAACAAAAAAATCATATCAATTATTCAAAATTTTTATTTGATCAAAATACACTTTAATCTGATAAACCATGAAGAATAAAAATTATCATAAATTACATTAATTTTTAAAATAAAATTCTGATTATATTCATTTTCTATGAAAAAGGAAAGAGAAAAAAAATCCTTCCAGAAATATGGTAATCACAGATAGGAGAGAGAAGACATCCTTTAGTCAATAGTACAATATGAATACTGACTAAAGGATGTCTTCTCTCTCCTACAATACAATATGTAGGTGAAATGGGGGGTGAATTTTCCATTCATCCATAAAGAAATCTCCAATATTCTGATAGGAATTTGCTAAATATTGGTCAGTTTGCTAAAATAATATGACAAAGCACTCCTGACATTAAAAGCTGACAATGATGAACACATCAGGATAAATGGAAGTGTAATTATCATCATAAATTTTTACTAAAACAAAAGTTTAAAATTCCCTTTAAATAATATTACTTTATTATCAAAATAGATTATATAATTAAGCATAAATGACATTTATTTTTTATTCTAATGAAAGCTAATACATAGATATTAAATTCTTTTTAAAAGAGGTAATCTTTGCTCCATAGATATCTATGCACCAATGCATCAATTACATTAGTGCTGAAAATGTTGCAAGCATGACATCAATTTCATGTTGAAAAATTGCAATGGTATGGCTTTTATGAAGAACTAAAAACAGTGTTCTTGAATTGTAATTTAACATTGCATGCCATGCACTGAGATTTTATACAAGTTTCCATTATAGCAAACTCAAACAAACCAACCTATAAGGACAGCATAAAAACCATTGTGCTGGCAACTGCACAGTATGGCACTAAAATGGCATAAGACCTAGAGTTCAGTAAGTCTGGACATTTTTGTCTTTGACAAAGAGTTGACAAAGGCACTAATTGATATAATGAAGATATAGTTTTAATTTCTTTTTTATATCAGTTTTATATTATTTGAATAAATTATTTAAACAATTTTTCAATAATAATTTATTTTTCACGTATCACCTATAAATCTATTGCATACCACCAGTGATACACATACCATAGGTTGGGAATCACTGACATAGAATGATAATTTTATAGGTTTCAAGTAACAAATAAAGAAACAATGATTAATATATTTATTGCTTCATTAGTTTAATTTTGAAAATTACTTGGAATTTATCAATTCAGAAATTCCAAATCAAATGCCAAGAAACAGGTTAAATATTTAACTGTCATAAAATACAATTTTTATAATATGTATTGTTGTATTTATATCAATGTTTAGAAAATCTTAACATCATTACATAAATAAAAGTGACTTTCTGGCACCTACAAATCAAATAGAATTATTTTATAATGGAATTTGAATTATTTTATGAGTTTTCACCTAATATAATTTCAAAGTTCTCATTATCTTCATAAATCAAGAAAAATTTGTATCCTGAATATATATCCTACTTGAAATTTATATATAAATGTATTACAATGTATTTTTAAAAAATCAAGAAATACTTTGAAACTTAAAAATATACAAAAATATTTCTACTACAAATGAAATAATATTGTAATAAATTTTCTCTTCAAATAATTTTTTTTTAATTTAGAATAAGGAAACAAAAAAGTTTTATCTAATTTATAAAAATCTGGATATAAACAAAAAGATTAGATATCAATATTAGATCATTTCTGTCAACATATGACCAGATAGGAAATACTTCCTTTTACTAATGTAAAAGGAAATATTTAAACAAAAGGAAGTCATTTATAAAAAACTTTAGGCTATCAGATCAGTAAAAGATTTGAAAAAATTTTTTCTTTTTGTAATATCAATCAAAATTTTTTTCCTCTGTTATATTTTGTATTAATTGCTTTATTCATAAATGTATAAAAAGAATACATATCATAAATGATGCAGAAATACATTTACAGATTATATCTGTAATGAGAAGAAAAAAAAACAATTAATGAGCATGACTATTATATCAACAAGTATCAAGAGAGGGCTGGCCAAAATTTAATTTTATATTGATTTAAATGCATTTATCAGTTCTTAATCTATTCAAACTGGCTGGAAATGATAAGCATGTTATTATGTTTTTGATGATGATGAAGTATTTTTCCTATTTAAATGCTATTGTTTTGTTTTTTTTCTTTCCTGAAAAATTAGATATATTGATTCAAATGCTAAGATAGTTTTCTGTTATAATGGTTTTCCAGTTTTGTCTGAACAATTTTCACTTAATTAAAACATATGAAATTAATTATCATATAGATTCTAAGAAGAAATTAGATACAAGCTGTCTTTGACTTATGATGTATATTTTAATAGATTAGAGAATAAAATGTATTTATTGCACCATTCATTCATGTATGGAATTTAATAAACAATTTGAAAAGACTCAGTTCAACCTTATTAAATTCCACACATTAGAAACAAAAGAATAACAATATGTCAACCATTCACTAGCCAAGAATATATAAACTAAAAATTAGTTCAATCAAAACTGAAAATCATCGTCACAAAAATTACCTTAACTTATTGTTCTTGTTTTGTATGATTTAGTGACACAAGGGCCATCTGGGATATATTGCACCAAACACAAGATAGTACAGTCTAATAATGACAGAACATGACAAGAAATTTATCTTAGCATTTGAATCCATATCAAAAATGATTGCAACAAACAATAATTGCAATCATTTTTCTGCTTTCACTACCTTTATTTATTTTCCCACATCAAGTATATATTTGTAACAAAGTGAAGAGCATGATTGTCTGACCAGGTAATTAATGCTCTATGTTTCTTAAAGTTTCAGTTTAAAAATGACAAATAAAAACTATTTGAAGTATTTTTTAATTTCAAATGAATAATATTTGCATTTGTTTTTTTATTACTGTTTAATTTAATAAATAATTTAAATGAGATTGGGAATGTTAATACATTGTATAGTATATGTAAGAACTCACTGTATACTATAAGGTTTGATTAAATAAAGTTTGCATTAACTACATTTATATTTTGAGAGAACCTGAAATATAACAGAAACGTAGCCAAAATGATCCTGCAGTGACCCCTGTTTAATGCTCAGGGCAAGATATACCTTAGTCATGAAATTCTGGTCAAACTCCATTTAGGAAATTTTATTTACATATGCTTTGTATCAACCTTTTACATATAGGAGTGTCTCGAAACCTTTGAAAGACTGCCCTGGGATTACGAATCCTGGTTGCCCTACATTCTCTACAGCTTTTCTATTCATTAACATTTACTGTTATAGCCATCATTACAGATGATCAACAAAAATTAAATAAAAAAGATTATTTCAGGAATTCTTGGGTAATATGATTTCTTGTTCTCGATTTCAAAGTTTCCAAAATGTCATGAATTTGGAAACACTTATGCATAGTTTTGTGTGAACAGAAATCGTACCTGTAAAACTGCAGACAACTGACACAATGATAAATTCCAATTGAGTGAATTTCAACAGGGCTAGATCCTTCAGTTGTATAAAAGCATATTACTACACACTGCTCTTGTTTTGAAGAATTTGCAATCACAAATGCTATTGTTTTCTAAGTGGATAGAAAATAAATATCCTGCTTATATTTTTGAATGTTCTGTTTAAATACTGTGTATCATCACTCTGACATGATGTAAATGTGACATATATTAATAACTATCTTTTCCACATACACAAAAAAAAATTTTTGCCTCTGGACTAGTCTTCATTTTATTATACTCATTACCTTTTCATTCAGATACAACTTTTTATATAAGTACATATCCCATACATGTATATTAATGATTATTTTTAATGATTTGAAATGATATAAATCTCTCTCTTTCTGCACTACAACTTCAAATTATTTAGGTTTAATTCATATTTATTAAATTAAAAAAATTAAACATACCTTAATTGGAATTTTCTGAGAAACTTTCATTTCTTTTGAAGAGGCTTTAGTCACATTTTCTGTTTTTGACTGATTAATTCTTTGAACACTTGGTTTTGGTGATATTTTACTGCTTGTACTACTTTTCTTTATTGCAAATGACTGAGAAGTTGATTTCATTATTTTGTTATTAACTAATTTGGATGGTGTTTTAGCTGATGGTTTAGTAATTTTTGGTTTCACTTTGGATTTCACAGAAGGCTTTAAATTTACTGCTAAAATTTAATGAGTAAAAATATTTTATTAATATATAAAATAAAAAAAATCTTAATTTAAGAAATTCTTACACAACTGATTATTTAGTAGTATTTCAAAAACAAGAATAAATGTATCTAAAATCTATTTTCTCAAAACAAATCTTCACTAAGATTTTCTCAAAATCATTGTATTATTAGATCATTTGTACAGGAATCCTCAGATTTATGTCGTCTTGTGCTATGTCATACTGCATTTACATCATTGCCCCAGAACAAAGTTTATTAATCAATAAATTGATATCTAAGCTGAGAGTAATTTGCATCTTACATACATATAGTTGTCTTGTTCCTAAACATAAAAATGTCTAATTCCATCAATTAAGTCAGGACCTATATTCAATGATGGCCTCTGGGTGAAAAGCTGAACCAAAATTTTTATCCACTTCCATAAGCAATAATTTAAAGAATTTAGTTCCAGAGATCTTGATAGCAAATCAATATTTTGGTTTCTGAAGCTCACAATCATCTATCAGCCATGGAAACAACCATCAAGGTGTGCTTTCAATATGGAGATGCTCTATCTTGTAAGAAATACATACTAGACCATATAAACATCCATTGCATGCTGTAAGATACAATCAAACTATAATTTCTTGTTTTTGATTGGCTTGCAATTGCAGCATGGATTGAAGAACATACAACTGTGTGAATTGTTGCTAGATCAGAAACCATCAGAATCAAATCTATATTTATATATGACTTTTTTGTTTAATTCAAAGAGACCTTGCTATCAGTTCCCAAAATTGTGATCTTTCATCACAACTTACATTCACAGTTAAACTTATTTATAACAAATAAGATGATAACTATATTTAACAGAAAAACACTGTTCTGCTTAAAATATGATTGAAATTTATAAACTTACTTTGTTTTCTTTCTTCATTATTTAATTCAGCGGTTAAATCATCATCATCTGCATTTTCTAATAATTCATCTAATACATTTACTTCATTTACTTCAGTCTCAACTATTAATATAAAAAATCAAATTTTAATTAAAACAGTACTGTACATTATTATACATTCAAATAAAAACATAGCACTCACACAAGGAAATTATAGCTATTCTCCAACATATTTATGATGATAAACTGTTTTTAATGCTATATAAATAAAATTTACCTACATAAATAATTGTATAATACATTTGTTGTATGTACAACCTACCTATAAGGCAGAATATACAATATAAATTTTTGTAATATAATGCATATGTATAATTTGCATCATATTACAATATATTATAATATGAGGCAAACAAATGCAAATTGTTTGCCTTATATTACAATATACATAATTTTACTATTGAAAGTCAACTGTCCAAAATAATGGTGTAGATCAGGGCTGCCCAACCAGTCGATCCCGACAAGCTTTTTAGTTGATCACAAGCCTCTGACCATATTCCGATCAACTCACATGTTAAACTTCCATTTTATAAAACGCAGTAAAGGTGGTCTGTGTTCTTGTTGAAACAACAAAAGTGAGGTTATCCCTAAGGATTTTTGTTCTTTGTGTCTTTTATCATTTATTAAGTAATAGCACATCAGATCAATAGGTAGAATATAATAATATATCAAAAACAATAAATGAAGATTATATTTATTAAAAAATAAACTTCTTCAATTATTTAATTTTTTCCCCTTTTTAAATCATAATTATGAGCATAAAAAAGAAAATTAAAAGTTATCATTACTATGATGAATGGAAACATTTCTTTTTTCCATGGTTAATGGCAAATGCTCTTGTCTAATATGTAATTCAGTTGTTGCTATTCTAAAATAAGGAATATCGAAAGACATTTTCGAACAATGATCTGCAATTATGAAAATGAATGTCCGAAAGACTCCGAAATACACAGAGCAAAAATTATAGATTTAAAATCAAACTTAACATTCACAACAAAATCTGTTCGAAAAATTTTAAGATTATTTCTTTCGTCATATAATCCAAATTTTGAATCAATTGCATTCTTTTATCATATAATCCAAATTTTGAATCAATTGCAAAATCTACACAATTTCAAATATCGCATTAAATTTTTTGTTTATGTACCCATGTATTCGTAGTCATTTTCATATTTTCATGTTATGAAGAATTGTTTATTTTACTTAATAAATTTTAAATTATATATACGACATTGCTATTTCTGTACTTTTATTTCCAGAATATTGGTAGAGCGCTATATCACTCCAGTGAAAAAGTATAGCTCATGATCATAAAAAGGTTGGGCAGCCCTGATATAGATGCAGTCCTTAACACACCAAAAACCAAACCATTTTAAACACAAGTGAAATTTTTCTGTCATGAGATCATGCACATTTTAAAAACAGACAAATAAATTAAATTTAATATAAAATACATTCGTACTCTTGTATCTAATACATCTACAGTTCTTTATTGAAGAGCACAAGACTTATCTAAATATCCAACACAAGTGCTTTCATCTAAGAACAAATTTAAGTTATACTTATTTTTTTATAACAGGAAAACAAATCAGCATCACTTTCAAACTTCATTCTTGTTTATATGAGATTGATGCTTTTTAGATGATAGTAAAGCTGTGATTTATTATGGGTCTTTTAATGACTCATCATCAAAAATTTATAATTCAACAAATAATCTTAAATTTAATAGACAGGAAACTATAAAATATTTCAAAATTTCATAAAATATCAATTTTAATTCAAAAAATATTATTATTTTTTCTGCAAAATAGGAAATTATTTGTAGAAAATTATTAGGTGTTATAACTACTGTACTAATGACAAAAATATATCTTCTTAGGGGATTGCTTCTCTGCCCTATTGTGGGATTGGCAGTCCCAGTTTATCTATAGAGAGGGCTGGAGTTGCTAGTATATTTCTGGGTGGTGGGATGGTGGAGCTATCTGCCTCCACTTCTTTTCCCATTAGTAAACTTGGTCCATGTTGAGCGAGACTGTCTAGAGCAGCTAGGTAAAAATGGAAAAAGAGCTAGGAGGGAAGGTGGTGGTATTGATAACTTTCAGTAACCTGGCACACTTCATTTGGGCTTGTCTGATCCTCTTGTCGGTACCCCTGGTACTGGCAAGAGGACTAGATTTGTAGTTTCTAGGGAGGGTAGACCCACAAAAGAACAGCTCTCAGCCAGAGTTATATTCTGAAGCATTGACTTCCCTTCGGATGGCTATTATCAAGGACTACTACCCAGAAGCCAATGAAGATAGCTCACTAGATACATGCCAATTCTCAATTAGGTCCGAAATATCATGAGTCCCTAATGTTAGATCAATGACCTCTCTTCTGTTAATAACAATAAAGGTAGGTTCATTGCCCTTATTTAAAACAAAGAGGTTAATATTCTAAAATGGTGGTCAATGAAGTTGATCTACAAAGGAAGATCCTGAGCAGAGTAGATGGTATTCCTTCAGGCAAACCTCTATCAATGCTCAGAGGCTATACCTTGGACAACAGTGCACTCATTTATACTTGTGTAAATGAGTTCACTTGTCATGACTCACCTAACTTTTGGATGGGTGTACTCTTGGGAAGAGAATTCCCTTAAGGGTTTTACCAGCAAAGAACCTTCTCAAACCTGTGAAAGTGGCATTCTGCCCCACGGTTGTCCACACACAGGATGTTAACAAACTTTCGGCTTGTCTCAGGACATATAACCAGACTCAAAACTGAGAACTGGAACGTTCTGAGTCAAAGCAAAGATGTGAAAGGACAATGCATCTCAACCTCTATACCTGGATTAAGGAAAGCAAAAGCTCTTATTTTAGGTCTTTCTTTACAGAGAACTAAAGAATTGCTTGCATTACATAAAAATGAAGCTAGAGTCCTGAAAGGGCACTATCATCTTAGAAGGCATCTCTATCTAATTGGGATTGCTGACAGTTCCAATTATAGATGATATCAAGGAAGAGATGAAACTCTTATTCACATTTTGTATGAATGTGTGGCCCTTTCAGGGCTAAGGTATGATCTTCTTGGGTTGCATTTTCCTGCACAAGATGATCTTTTTACGGTCCCATTGAAAAAGATACTGTCTTTCATGATTAAGATGGGACTTCTTATAGGATGATTCTGTTGGGGAAGCACAACAGACCATTGATGGTCACAATGCTAGAGCTGTGTAAAACTCCCCTTTCCTACAATAAAAAATACTTATTTCATAATCTAATAAACCAAATTGACAACTAGTCCAAATTAAAATAAAACAAAATCTAATTCTAGCAATGTTTAAAATACTATTAATCATTCTATTCATTACTGATAAAATTTTTTCAATTTTAGTATATGATACAGTGTCATATATCACTACACATAATCACATAATATATGGATATTGCATATTTTGTTTTGAGATCATATAAATAGTATCTCAAAACAAAATATGCAAAATATCAAAGTATCTTAACAAAAATATTGCTTAAACTTAATATAACAGTTCAATAACAAAGCACAAACTAGCAGTTAAAAATGACAAACTTTATTAGCTAAACACTTGCTAATGCTTTCGGCTGGTAAGCCATCTTCAGGCGAAGTTCTAAAATGGAATTCTTTTTAAAGAAATACGTTAGGAATACATTGTATCCATGGCAACCAGTTGTGTGCTAGGATAAGATTGTTAGATACAGAAAAAATTTTTTATAAAATTGAGAAATATGTAAAAATTAAAATAAAAAGTAAAATAAAAAGAAAAATTGTAACTAGAGATTTACATATAAATATACGCGGGCAACATAAAATGTAAACAATGGGGCGTTAAATAGAGCATTATGCGATATGGAGAGATGATGTAAATTCAGAGGATGCAGTCCTAGGTTTGTGTCATGGTGTTGGTTTCATTGTTCTTTGTCTATTGCATATCTCCACGGCCGTGAGTGTGTATAAAATACCGGTTATGGATTCGACCACACAGTAGCAAGCGGCATATATAGGTGTCACATCCAGAACCTTAAAGCAAAGAATTGATGAGCACAAGAAGGATATAAGTAAAGGAAATCTGTCCACTGCCCTAGCAATAGAAGCCTACAATAATGACCTGAATATTAACTGGGCGGATACTAGCATATTAAGAAACGTTAAGAGCGTCAGACATGCTTATATTGTGGAGGCCTTAGAGATAGATGTAGGCCATAGGAAGGAAAGACTATTAAATGAGAAAACAAATATGCTACCAAGTGCTTGGAGATATGCAGTGCAATCTATGTGATTATTTATTGAAATCATCTTATTTATGTTTGTTTGTTTGTTAATTTGTTGGCTACTTAGCAAGTGATTCACCATACAGTTTAATGATAATGTAACCATAGAAACTCCTTTGTTTATTTGCTGTATTTTAACTAAGAACTTTAGAACTTTATGAATTTAATATCTTGGCTGTTAATGCTCCAGAATTCAAAAGACAGATTATAGAACCTGAAGAGGGTATATGGAATATACCAAAAACATTTGCTAGTAATGCGTAGGAGTGATACTCTATTGCAAATAGTGCTGTACTGTAAGTAAGTTCTCTTACATTGTTTTATATAAATACAGTTATTTATATTTTTTTATTTGTTTTAAATATTTTATGTACATACTGATATATACTTTTTTTTTTTTTTTT
>AYEL01063517.1:0-39582 GCA_000484575.1 Olivierus martensii
TAAACATAAAATATTTAAAACCAATAAAAAAATATAAATAACTATATTTATATAAAACAATATAAGAGAAAAATAATAATAATAAAATAAATAAATAAAAATAAAAAAATTGTCAAAGCAAAAAATTGAACCAGCGATCATGCAATTATGAAAGCGAATCTTCAATCACTATGCTACTGAGACATTCAAAAGTTTATTAAATATTAGAATATATGAACTCAATATGAAACTTCTCATGCAATTTTCTTGACAATGCTTGAGTTGTGGACTTTATTGCTCCCACATTATATTGTCCTAGAGGACTACTACAAGTATGCACAATTTCAAATCGGTGACCCAATGTCTGAACCTCCCTTGTAAGATGAATTTTTGATTCAATTGGATCCCACTGTTAGATAGTGCAGATAAGATCTAAAATAAGAACTCAATGAGTTATTTCTAATTAGTATAAACCAAGATATTAAGAATTGAACATTTACTCTGGAACACACCATATATAGAATTTTTGGTGCCTTTGGGTTTGGTATAAGAATAAAATTTGAGAAACAAACTTTTTAATTTGTAATGACTAATGTAAACTTCTTACTTTAGTTAATAAAAACACAACTCAAAAGCCAAACAAAGACCAGTATATCAATTTAAAAAATAAAATTTTACAACGTATTTTAACTCAAGTGATCTAGCACAGCGTGCCTATCTGACATTCTTGGATTATTGTCAATAATTTCTGTATCATGGTACATCAGATAGTGCGGCATCGCCTATCTGATGCACTTATATAAACACAGGTTGAAGTCAGTGGCGTGACGCAGTCAATCGCTTCGGGTAAAGTAAATTTTACTTTACTCTGAAGCGAGATTGATGTATATCATCATCATTAGGATGACAGTAGCTTCAGAAAATATCAAGTTAATGAATAGTAATAAACTTTGATAATAATTTCTAATTTCTTACCTTCAGCACTTTTAGCAGTTGAGTTATCTTTCATTTAATTATTTAGCAAACGTTTTCGGTAACCTTTTACCATCATCAGGCTTCTATTCTTTCAAAAAGTGTTCCAAATTCTAATACGTTTCAGCAAAGAAAAACAAAGAAAACCACAAACGTTGCCATGGTGATTTATAATTTCGTAGCATTTTTTCATAGGATACAGTTTTACTATTATTCCTAGCTTAACTACACTTTTTTCTTCTGAGAGTGACCCGTAATGTTATTTAAAAATTCTACTGCGTAATTCCAGGCAGGGGGGAGTTCAATTGCTGTTTTATCATTTATTACTGTAATGTTGTTTAAAAATTCTACTGCGTAATTCCAGGCAGGGGGGAGTTCAATTGCTGTTTTATTGTTTATTAAGCATGAACTTAATAAATGATAAAACAGCAATTGAACTCCCCCCTGCCTGGAATTACGCAGTAGAATTTTTAAATAACATTACGGGTCACTCTCAGAAGAAAAAAGTGTAGTTAAGCTAGGAATAATAGTAAAACTGTATCCTATGAAAAAATGCTACGAAATTATAAATCACCATGGCAACGTTTGTGGTTTTCTTTGTTTTTCTTTGCTGAAACGTATTAGAATTTGGAACACTTTTTGAAAGAATAGAAGCCTGATGATGGTAAAAGGTTACCGAAAACGTTTGCTAAATAATTAAATGAAAGATAACTCAACTGCTAAAAGTGCTGAAGGTAAGAAATTAGAAATTATTATCAAAGTTTATTACTATTCATTAACTTGATATTTTCTGAAGCTACTGTCATCCTAATGATGATGATATACATCAATCTCGCTTCAGAGTAAAACTTTGATAATTTAACAAAAATATTTTATTTTCATTGTTATTATTAAATAACTATTTTCTTTTCTAAAAAAATTTTATATTAAATTATCATAGTAAAAATTTCATTAGAATGATACGACTATGTCACATGCTCCCAAGAGATTGTTTGTTTTCCCCTACAGTGTATTTTGTCTAATTGAGTTGATCTTTTCAAATATTTGATTGTATTTTAAAATGAGTGAATTATCCTAATGATGATGTCATACACTGTTAGGATGATGTGTGTAACGTGATGTTTAGATGTTAAATGTGAAATTTCAAAGTTTTGATTTTGCTTATAATAACTTTTTTGATAGACCAGTTATTTTTCAGTACGGATTTTAAATAATTATTATTTTTTTTGTTATTTTAAACATTATTTTAGTTTATTTTTCAATCTATTTGTTAAATATAATAGGCATTTATCGATTACTAGCGAATGTATTAAAACATTCTTAATTAATAATAATGAAAAAATAATTATATTTTTTATCCAGGTAAGATTCTTGATTGATTGTCGAGAGTTTTCAGGTCATGTCGTATTGGGCAGCAGAGCGTTGTCTACCTGATTATGGTATATAGATAGGAGGCAGGTTGGAGTCGGCAGCGAAATGCACTCGATCACTTCAGGTAAGATAAAATTTTACCTGATATTGTATTAAATGAATATTGCAAAATTTTCTTCTTGGTCTTCAGGAAACATTCAGTAAGTTATGGTTTTGCTTATTACTTCAAGTTGTCCAGCCAAAAAAAGTTGATTTTTTTTAACATGTATATAAGCCGACCCCCCACTTCAGAAATTTTTTTTGAGAAAAAAACCTCAGTTTATACACAAGTATTACAGTAATTAATAGAACATTTACTTACTTGATCAGATTTATTCAGAAAATTGAGGGCAGTTTCCTTATAACTTGCTGTTAGAACATTACCCAAACAAACATTTTTGAAACCTTCATCTTGTCTGATTTCATCATCTTTAAAAAAATTTATAATTTTATAAATATATAATTTGAGGTATATCTATCAATATTCAAAGTGCTACCAAAAGAGTGAGAAATTTCTTATAAATATTTATCTACTTATTAAATTTTATGCCTACTTCAAAGTATTTCCCCAGGGAGTTCATACACTGAAATCAGCAATCCTGCCACTGATGCAAAACATGTTTGGACATCCTATCTTTTAATACCCACAAGAACATCATGACTAACTGTATTTTCAAAATGTCATTAAATGTTTTCCCATTTATCTTTAATTTCATCTTTGGAAAGAGAAACTAATTTCATTTTTTTCCATGAGTATTGTTATTTGTATTTTTAACCAACCCACTTCATTCTAAACTCTATTGTCATTATATATTTTGGCATCTGACATTTCCAGGTTTATTTATAAAAATTTTTTTTGATTCTGTGCAGTTGTTTATTTTTGGGTGTCATATCAAAATGGAAAATAAAATGGAGATTTTTGGCAGATTTTGCTTTTTTATTACTGAAAAAGTAAGAATGTTGTTCAAGCAAGATATGTGAAGTGTATGGAAAAGATGTGTAGTTATGTGAAGTGTATGGAAAAGATGTGTTAACAGAATGCCAGTGCCAAAACTGATTTGCAAAATTTCATTTTGACCAATATTAAAGATGAATCACATTCTTGAAAGTTAGTTGAAGCTGATGCTGACAAAATAAAGGTAGTGGATGAAGCAAACTGCTGAACAACAACATGAGAAATTGTTGCAAGATTAATTTTTTAAATTTGATCATTCACGACCAGTTGAAATGACCTGGTTTAATTTCAAAGCTCAATATTTGGGTTTCCCATGTTCTCAAAGAAAGATTTGCTCCACTGCAATGACATCTGTGATTTGCTGTTCAAATATGAAGAAAATGATCCCTTTCTGATGGATCATAACTGGTGATGAAAAATAGATTGTTTACAATAAAGTTGAACGCAAGTGATCATGGAGTAGAAGAAATACAACAATGTTGAACACAAGCAATCATGGAGCAGAAGAGACGAGCCGGCTCAAAGCACTCCGAAATCCGATATTTGTCAAAAAAAGTGATGCTCTTTGTTTGGTGAGATTTCGAGGGAATTTTTTTTTTGAGCTTCTACCAGACAATTCCATAATTAATTTGGAAATGTACTGCCATCAATTGGACAAATGGAGTGATTCCATCAAACAAGAGAGGCCAGAATTGATTAACAGAAAAGGCATAGTGTTTCATTATGATAATGCTAGACCTCATAAAAGTTTGATGACTTGCCAGAAGCTGTTATAGTTTGGATGGAATGTGCTACCACACCCACCATATTCACCAAATCTGGCACCCTCCAATTATCACTTATTCCAGTCTTTACAGAACTCTTTTAGAGTGAAAAATATTTAGTTTAAATGAGGATGTCAAAAATCACTTGGTTCAGTTTTTTGCAACTCAGTTTAAATGAGGATGTCAAAAATCACTTGGTTCAGTTTTTTGCAAGCCTAAATGAGGATGTCAAAAATCACTTGGTTCAGTTTTTTGCAAGCAAAGGAGCATAAAATCATGCTACTACCAGAAAGATGGTAAAATGTATTGGACCAAAATGGTCAATATGTAATTAAATAAAATATTTATATATTATAAAAAAATTATCGTTCATTTTCATGAAAAAAAAATGAAATTACTTTCCTAACAACTCTATAGTTATAGAGAACCAAATCTGAAGAAAAGAGTGAATGAGAATTACAATCATGTTGTTCTTGTCCAAAAAAAGGTAAGGTACATAAATGCATTCTCATAGTGAAGTAATTGGTACCATAGTGCTTTTGCCCAGAAAAATTTCAGCAGATCTTCTTCCAAAGACATTATAGCTCATCTGTGGAATAATGCTAACTGACAATTGTCCAAGAAGGGCAAATTCTTTATGGACAATATATCCTTGGGACAATACCATCATTACTATTGAAAACTGATTAGTATGTTTTTAAAATTAAATTGGAACAAACTTATCTGATCTTCCTAAGATGTGGAGACTGGAGACTTTCATTGAGAAGGTTTACTGTTTTAGAGATCATATCATTTTCATGTTTTATTGCCTGTTATCATCATTGTTATAAAATCAAAGCAATTTTGTGCCAAAGATGATAACAAAACAACTTTTCCCAGAAGTACACAACAAATATGCAAGCAATTTTCTTTTTGTTTAACAAAAAGCAAGCAAATTTATCAAAATATCTTTGCACGTTCAAATCTTATGATGAAATGTATTGATAGGTACTTCAGAAAAAGTTCGGTTTCTCTCATAAAATTGTACATACAGCAAGGGGCATAATGTTTTTTCTGCATGACATGACGTCTATAGACGGCTTAGGCAGCATATGTTAAATGGATTTTACAGCTTGTTGCTAAAAGCAGGAGCAATGTTGTGAATTGTTTGTTATATGTCTTGATAAAACAAATGATTCTTTAAACATTTTGAAAACCATCTGAAGGATTATGCTAATAATAAAGTAGCTTCACTTAAGACTGTATCATTTGATATATTTCAGTTTGACAAGTTTAAAATAAAAACTTTATGCAATTTCTCTGTTTTTTATTGTACATATTAAAAAGGAGTAGCTCAGATTTGATATGTATTTTTTCAACAATTTTTCAAATGAACAATACACAATATAAATTTAACCTGTTGAGCGCCTTTGCCGTGAATAGATGGCATGCGCAAACAACAACTGTGCATCAACTGCATGCCTTTGTTGTGTTTACACGGCAAAATTGTGGAACATTTTAATAAATTAATTTCTGCTTATCTATGAATGATTTTTGAAATTTACTTTATGCATATCTTATATTATTTTCAAACATGGACTGATAAAAATTTTTTATCTGTTTTTTGTTTGTTTATTTTTCCTTCTTATTTGGTATATTGGAAGTGCTTTAATTTACATAAATTCAATCTAAATTCTTATAAAATGATTTATTTTATTCAAAAAGCAGTATTTAGTTAAGTTCTTTTCATTGAATCGCTCCTGCTTTTAACAACAAGCTGTAAAATCTATTTAACATATGCTGCCTAAGCCGTCTATAGACATCATGTCACGCGGAAAAAAACATCTGCACCCCTTGCCATATATACATGTCAAGGATGTGGAATTTTTTATAAATTAATTTCTGCTTATCTATAAATGACATTTTAAATTTAATTTCTTCATATTTTAGAGAGTTGTTATTACTATTGAATATCGATTGATAAGATTTTTTACTTGTTTTTTATTTATTTATTTTCCTTCTTATTGGGTATATTGAAAATATTCTAAACCTACATAAATTCAATCTAAATTCTTATAAAATGTTTTATTTTATTCGAAAAGTATTTCTTTTCTTTGAACATTCCTACTTTTAGTGCTAAGTTATAAAATCCATATGTTTTCTATACCGTATATATAAATCATGCTGAACTTTGACAAGAATACACATCAAAGACCGTATATATTCATCATGGTTCTGAATCTTATAAATTAGTTTCTGCTTATCTATAAATGCTTTTTGAAAATTACTTCTTCATTTTTTGACTCTTATTATTACTACCGAATACCAATTCATAAATAAAGGAGCATGCAAAATATTCTTATTTTTTCCTTCTTATTTAGTATATTGAAAGTATTCTGAACCTACATAAATTCATCCTAAATTTTTATAAAATGTTTTATTTTATTCTAAAAATATTTATTTTTGTTGGACTGTCCTGCTTTTAGTGTCAAGTTGTAAAATCCATATGTGAACTAATTGATTTTACAACACCATCCTCACATATTTCATGTTTCTTACTCACACTCTCCTTTATTTTGTTTGTAAATTGGACTATCCCAATATTCTAACTTATTGCTTTCCTATATTATTTTTTTTTCTTGGAGAACTCACTTTGCTTTATTTTCAGTTTGGTAAGGTTGCATATTTTTCTTCTCCGTTTTCTCTGTTCAAAATGATCCGATTTCCAAATATATTCCTGATTTCAATTCAATTTTTTCTATTTATTATTTGTAATTTAATTTATTTTTCATAGCTAATTTCAGGTTTATTTCGATAGCCAGCTTTTATTTCTGAAAAAATATTTAGCCTAGTATTCTACACTTTTGTAAAGAAAGCTTCAATAGCCATAGTACTTAGTATTTTTTATAATATTTGTATACATTGTATATATTTTTTTTATGAAAAAACTTAATAAATTTTATATATATGTATAAATTTCAAGTTTATCATTAAATTTAATAAAATGATCATTCACCAGAAAAAAGTTATTACAATATTTTTTACAATTTTTTCATAAAACATAAATAAATTTTATGTACTTATACTATATTCCTGTTCAAATTTATTAATAGGAAATTTGATAAAACATTTTAAAAATAAATTTGTTAAATAATTGAAACTTAATAAAATATCTTCATAATCTTTTGTTGATCTCAAGTTGACCTTGTCAATTTAGGTCAAGTTGAATGGCTTTGGGGAATTGTTGGTCGACTTTGCAGGACTAAGCTACAGAAACATCCAGTTCAATATCGGAAGTCAAATATAAATTACAGTAAGTCTTCAATGAAAATAAATAATGGATTATAATTTAAAAATTACAAGAGAAAAATTAAAGAAATTAAATAATTCAATTAAAAATAGATATATTATTCCTAAATATTGTATTATTGATTCAAATTTAGGATATTTATAAAAAAAAAAAAAAACAAAGAAAATAGAAACAAACGAATGCAAACAATTAACCAAACGAATCTAGCCAAACTCCTCCTGGCGGACCGCTAGGGGGAGTTTGGCTAGATTCATTTGGTTAATTGGTAATGGTTTAATCCCCTGTATAAAGTTTGCTTGGAATGCAAACAATATTCTGAAATTTTAAATGGGAACTTACTACTATTGGTTGAATAGGTATTTTCTAAACCAATAAAGCAAATCATTCATAAAATGTGTAAACGGGATAGTTTATACTTCACAACAAATTTCTCGGATAAAATACTATATTTTTATAAAATAAAACAAAAAATAATAATATGTAGAAAAAGAATATCAGATAGTGTAAATAATTGCTTATAACGGATAATTTCTATAAATTAATGCATATTTTGTATGCAAATATAACACAATAATCCAGCTAAAATAATTTGAATATGTTAAGTTAGAAAAATAATTTTACATCAAAATATGGACCGATTTTAATCGTTCATGGCTTTTTTTTCCAAGAGAGATGTGGGTATCTAATAAAAGCAATAATTTTAATGGATGGTTAAACAATCACAAAAGACAAACATATAAACTTTCACCTAATATAGGCAACAAATGCTTTGGCAAATAAAGAAATTTTAAAAAAATAATTAAATAGTAAAAGAGAGACATATAATCTTTATAAACACAAAAAATTTCAGAATTTTTTCACAAAAAATAAGAGAGATGAATTTTTTTATATTTATGAATATTAATTAGGCTTAATTATAGAAAACGGCAGGTATGTCACTTCAAGGCAGAAATTGATTATGGTTGACATTCCACAGGTTAAATGTATAACATTCAAATCAAGAGAGTATACTCTAATATCAACTAGTGAGGGGAAAGTTGTATTGTTGAGAGATCATTTATTACAGGTACTTTTCTCAATGCTTATAGGTAGTACATTGCAAAGCACAATACCAATAGTATTGTACAAGAGCAGATATATCTATTATCTAATTATATATTTCAAAAACTTTTATAAATAGATTTTAAAATCATTTTATGATATAAAATAATGATTGTATATTATTATAAATGAATATAATCTCAATTATTACTGTAAAAATTTTTCTATTCACGTACAAGTTTATTTTGTGATGACATTATAGGTAGGCCTCGATTAGGGCGAGTTCGAATAATACAATATTCGATTAGTGTGACTAATAAAAATGGTACCGTTTTTCAGTTAGTGAGAGCAAATATTCAATTAATGTGAGTTGTAAGCATAGACTAGTCTTACTAACAAATGTCCATCCCCTTTTATGATGTCAATTAACTATAGATCAGTCTTACTAACAAATGTCCATCCCCTTTTATGATGTCAATTAACAAACATTCTTACTAACAAAGCTCTGCCTCCTTTTATGATGTCAATTAACAAATTTCGTTAATTTTTGGTTAGTAAAACTGGACAAGGAGCAGTCCAAGAACAATAGTTAATTTTCGGTTAGTAAAACCGGACGAGGAGCAGTCCATGAACAGTCACATAATTTTCAGTTAATAAAACCAGACGAGGAGCAGTCCAAGAACAGTCACTTATCAAATGTCCGTCCCCTTTTATGATGTCAATTAACAAATTAATGTTAATTAAAGGTCCGTCCCCTTTTACGATGTCAATTAACAAATTAATGTTAATTTTCGGTTAGTAAAACCGGACAAGCATTCTTACTAACAAAGCTCTGCCTCCTTTTATGATGTCAATTAACAAATTTCGTTAATTTTTGGTTAGTAAAACTGGACAAGGAGCAGTCCAAGAACAATAGTTAATTTTCGGTTAGTAAAACCGGACGAGGAGCAGTCCATGAACAGTCACAATTAGAGACAAGGAGCAGTCCAAGAACAGTCACTTGGCTTTTAAGGGTGAAACACCAGAAAAATGGGCTTTTTGGCATTAGCTATTTAACATTACTATCATTCAGCTTTGTTATCGTATACATACAGTATAATACAGAATTTTCTCTTTTAAAAAGTATTGAAATGGATGAAAAGAAGAACATTTTTGATGATAAAACAGGAAACGAAAAAAAGAAGAGATTAGTGATTACGCTAGAGCAAAAAATGGATATGATTGAGCGACATAAAAGCAGTGCTGAACTTCTGCTTTCAATTTGGCAGTTGGTTTGATGATGGTATGAGATGCAATTCCTAGTAAGTTATTAATTTAGACAGGGCTGTCCAACCTGCGGCCCAACACAAAATAGTAAACTTCCTAAAAAAAATTGAGATTTTTATGTACTTGTTTTTTTTTTATTTTTGAAATTCGTGTATCATAATCAAATATCCCACTAATAAAGAAAAAAATTTATTTTATTTTTGTACTAAAAATATATAAAAAATTAATGAAGTTACTCCAACAACACTCAAAACTGCTAAACCCTTTCTTTAACACCTCTCAATTAACCATCAACTTAGCACTCTTACGCAGTTTGGGTAATTAATCCAGTTTATTCGAACTTTTTTTAAAAATGTACTAACGTTTTCGGTGGTGTGTCGCACCCTCTTCAGGTACAAAATTCTACAAATCTTAAATTTACTAACAAATTGTAAAATAACATTCTTAGATCAATGAATACATATTCTAAATCGAACACAGTTAACGAACTATTTAAATACAATTTAAATTCAAAATCGCACTAACATAATCATAATTAGTTACAGTACATATTTTCAAAAGTAATACACAACTAAATTAGTCCATTTCCAAACATTACTGCTTTTCCTCGCTTCCGTATTAACATCCACTTTCATCTTCCATCTGCTTCTGTCGTCCTCTTGTTTCCTTACGTATTTCCATAGCAAGAGCATATTTCCATGCTAGTGGCAATTCCCATGATGACTACTGCTCCGAGGCTATTTGCCTTTATCAAGGTGCACAAGACTCCTTTAGATATCAGACCAGTTGTGGAGAAAAGATTGGCTCCCACGTATTATTTAGAGAAAGTTATAGCAGGATGGGCCAAAAAGATACTAGGAGAGATGCAAGATTCTACTAAAATAACAACAGCAGTTTTAGAAAGGATTA
The DNA here is from genome assembly GCA_000484575.1 of Olivierus martensii. Classification (NCBI taxonomy): domain Eukaryota; kingdom Metazoa; phylum Arthropoda; class Arachnida; order Scorpiones; family Buthidae; genus Olivierus; species Olivierus martensii. The sequence continues at coordinate 10,586 of AYEL01063517.1, forward strand.
CCTGGAACTAGAACCAGTATGCCTCCACTTTTATAGGTTCATGTTGGAGAACTTGCCACAGGAGCAGACATGTCCAAAATTGCTCCAAGATTTAGCAGATATAATATGCCATAGCTCGTATTATAGGTTTAAAGATAAGATATATAAGCAGAAACGGGGAGTACCAATAGGTAGCCCCATAGCAGGGGCACTAGCAGAGCTAATTTTAAGAGAGGTGGAGAATCAGAAACTAGGTGAATTAAAACCGGATATCAGATTATATCAGAGATATATTGATGATGTGCTAGTAATTTGGAAGGAAGAAAAAGGAAGAATTGAAAGTTTAGAAAAAGAATTTACAATGGAGCAATACGGAGTGAAATTAAAAATTGACCAGAAAACTTCTGACGAAATACACTACCTGGACATAATGATAGCCAGAGGGGAAGGAATTTGTAAAACGATTGTGTACAGAAAGCCTAGTTATAAAGCGGTTTTGATTCCAAACTGGTCAAGAGATCCCATAAGCTATAAGAAAGCGACTTTATGTTTAGGAGGGCACTGTACAAAGAAAGAAGATCTCGACAAAGAGCTGCAATTTATTCTAGAAACAGGCTACAAACATGGCTATAAAAGAGGGTTGTTAATGAAAATTCTAAGGGAAACTAAGAGAAGAATAATACAAAGTAATACAAATAGATAAAGAAATAGTTTAACAGAGGAAAGGAGATTCTTGCCAGTGCCTTTGCATATGAGAAATTCGAAAGTGGTTAGGAGAATAGCTAAAAAGAAAAAACGACAAGCGCCAAGAACTTTATGTTTAGGAGGGCACTGTACAAAGAAAGAAGATCTCGACAAAGAGCTGCAATTTATTCTAGAAACAGGCTACAAACATGGCTATAAAAGAGGGTTGTTAATGAAAATTCTAAGGGAAACTAAGAGAAGAATAATACAAAGTAATACAAATAGATAAAGAAATAGTTTAACAGAGGAAAGGAGATTCTTGCCAGTGCCTTTGCATATGAGAAATTCGAAAGTGGTTAGGAGAATAGCTAAAAAGAAAAAACGACAAGCGCCAAGAAGAGCTCCGACAATTTTCAACAGATTGCGCAATGATAAACATCCGATACCCCAAGTGCCAAGAAGAGCTCCGACAATTTTCAACAGATTGCGCAATAATAAACATCCGATACCGCAGACGGAGCATAGCAGAGTGTATAGTATTCCAGTTAAAGATGCGCAAACGGGAGAGGAATTAGAATATATTGGAGTTACGGAGAAAAAGATAGCTACTAGGCTAGAGGAACATAAGAAGGACATAATGAAAGGAAGGCTTAGTACGTCTTTGTCAATGGAAGCCTATAGTAGAGATTTAACAATAGACTGGCAAATGTCGGAGAGAATTAGAGCGGTCATACCCAGGACGCAACTGACGATAGCAGAATCTACTGAAATAGAAAGGAGAAAAGTAACGCAGAAATTAATTAACGATAAGACATCATGGGAATTGCCACTAGCATGGAAATATGCTCTTGCTATGGAAATACGTAAGGAAACAAGAGGACGACAGGAGCAGATGGAAGATGAAGTGGATGTTAATACGGAAGCGAGGAAAAGCAGTAATGTTTGGAAATGGACTAATTTAGTTGTGTATTACTTTTGAAAATATGTACTGTAACTAATTATGATTATGTTAGTGCGATTTTGAATTTGAATTGTATTTAAATTTCGTTAACTGTGTTCGATTTAGAATATGTATTCATTGATTGTTCTAAGAATGTTATTTTACAAATTTAAATTTCATTAACTGTGTTCGATTTAGAATATGTATTCATTGATTGTTCTAAGAATGTTATTTTACAATTTGTTAGTAAATTTAAGATTTGTAGAATTTTGTACCTGAGGAGGGTTCAACACAGCACCGAAAACGTTAGTACGTTTTTAAAAAAAATTTGAATAAACTGGATTAATTACCCAAACTGCGTAAGAGTGCTAAGTTGATGATTAATTGAAAGGTGTTAATGAACTTAATGAAGTTTTTATTATTTAAATACCTATCTACAGTTCTTATTTCAAATTTCTAAAATATTTCTTATTTCAATGATTAATATTTCTTAACCAGCTCAATGATTTTTAAAAAATTTCTGAACGAAAAGAAGTCAAAGATTATTAGTTATGACATTTTTGCTTATTTGTCATAGTAGATATCATATATTGTACATTATTTTACCATAACATACTTTCTTATTTGTCATGATGGATATCATATACTGTATATTATTTACTAACTTTTTTGCTTAATAATTATCATTAGAATTAGTATATTTTGTGTGCGGCCCGAGACAATTTTTTTTCTTCAAACATGGCCCAAGGAAGCAAAAGGTTGGACACCCCTCATTTAGATGATGAACAATGATGTAAAATATGAAAATAAATATTTCTTAAGTGATGAACAACGATGTAAAATATGAAAATAAATATTTCTTAAACAATTAAATTCCTGGTAAATTATTAATTTAGATGATGAACACTGATGTAAAATATGAAAATAAATATTTCTTAAACAGTTAGTATTGTGGCGTCATTCATCATGAGGTTGGCTAATGGCTGGAATCTCACAAAGCAAGAACAATTACCATATTTTACATATAGTTAATTACTGAATAGTCAATAGGAGAATAAAACAGCACTATAAGCAAGGTATTCACAGATTTATTAATCAGGACCTGGTTTGCATACGAATTTTAAACTGTTAATATTTTGCGATTGTCTTTGTTCGAATTTTATTTGTTTTGAAATGCATTCTAAAACTGTGTTTTAACGTTTATATTGGTTTTATGTTTTGCTAGAGAGGACCCAGATGATTGAAAGTGCTACAATAAATTTATTTTTAGTTAAAAAAGAAAAATATAAAGTCTGTATTTATGGACTATCCTGCTCTCTGCGCTCATTTTGATATTTGTTTAAGTACGGAGCAGCATATTTCGAATCTTAATAATACTGGTATATTAATTTTTATTGAAATTAATACCAAATATTGTCTTTTAATATTTTTAAGAAGTGAGTATTGATTTAAAATGAAAATGATGAATGCTTTATTTCTAATTTTTATAATTGTTTTTCCCTATATTTCTGTCAGTTGCATATAAAATTAATACAGTGGTACCTCGGTATACATCCGCTTTGGAATAAGTTCAATTTGATATACGTCCTATTTGGACGCGAAAAATTTTTCTTGGTATACGACCTTCGTTTGAATTACGACCAACTTGCGTGCTACCCTTTTTTTACCTCTCTCGAGACAATACCACAATTGCGCACAAGTATCAGTATGCCAATTGCTATCATTCAATGAACAACCAGCGCTATAACTCTCTTCGAATTTTCATGTAATTTTGTTTTTTTTCATTTAAATTTTTAATAAATTCATTAAGCATGAGTTCTAAGAAAGTTAATGAGAAGTGCCAAGCAATGAAGAAAATGTTTAGAATCACCATGGAAGTGAAAAAGAGATTGTTGAAAAGTATGAAGGTGGCATGTGTATCTGGGACTTGGCTGCTGCATACTGTATGCAGAGAACGACGGTATCTACAATTGTGAAAAACAGAGACGTTATAAATCAGCTAACATTAAATTTTCATTTATTTCTTCTAATTGCTTTTGTATTTATGTATTTTAGTATTAAGCAGTGTTTAAATATTTTATACAACCCCATCAATATGATATGCCAATAACAATAGGATTTTTTTTCATGGGAACGGATTAATCATTTTCCCTTTAGGGAAAAATTTGTTTGGTATACATCCTGTTTGGTATAAGTCCAAGAATCTAGAACAGATTAAGGACGTATACTGAGGTACCACTGTATTTTATTTTAAATATTGATTTAAAGATTGTTTCAAATAATTATATTTTAAAATTATTACTAATTATTTATACTAAATAATTAATTACAGAATATTTAATAAACTCACTTTGCAAGTTAGTAATAATGATTGGAAACGAGATACAACTTGTGATACAGACATAGATATTCTCATTTCTCCACTAGTTTCCATCAATTCTTGACTTTCATCACTTAATGTATCAAATTCTTTTTCTTTAGACTGCAACTCTTGTAATAATGTCTATTGAAAAGTATTTTATTACCGGTAATTAAATAAAATAATATTTATTTAAATGTAAAAATAAGATAAAATAATTTTAAGTTACAAATATTTTTAATTTTCATACTTAATTCTAAATAATTCTAAATATTAGAATTTAATAAATAAATTCTAATATTTTCCAATTTTTATTTAATATTTTGTAATTAAAATCAATATCAATTAAGAAAAATATCCTTTATAGCTTTAAATTTCATATCTATGCTCATTAATTTCATCCGGTCATTTTATTTAGCAATGTTGTATATAGGTATACTACTGATTTTCTGACAACCTTTGTTTCAGAACTGGTTAGATTATTTTTTTTAATGAACCAACAGAAATCATATAATAATAATTCATCAATATATATATTCTCCAATTTTGTTTGTTTGAAATTTTTACTTATGCAAAAATTTCAAACAAACAAAAATTCCCATTTTTAGATGGAGTATAGTGATATTATTGTGCATACTGTTCTGACTGGAAAAAGACAATACCACAATATATATAATATTTAAAATCAACATGTAATGCATACAACACAAAAAACCAAGTAACCAGTGATGGAACTACAATGCACTGGACTCCATAACACAGGGGCCCAGAATTATTGTAGGTTCAAATCTTCTTTGTCTGTACTTTCTTTATCCTTTTTTAAAATTAACAACATAAAATAATAAAAATTAAATGCACCATGAAAAGAGTGAAATATTCATTGAATCAGAGCAATGTGGCAGTAGGAGCAATAGCCAAAATATGAAAATATAAGATGTAATTAGAGATTTTGCAAATTTAACATCCAGGAAGAAGAATTTTAAATATATTTTCTTTTGATAATTTTCAATTGTGTTTTTTTGTGGTAGGAACCCAAATAATATTTTGTGGGGGGCCAAAAATTTTAAGCTCTGCGACTGCCTCTAACTCACTAATTATATCTCTCTCATGTCTCTAAAGCACTACAGACTGTCAGAAACTAAAATAAAACATATAATTCTCAGTTTATGAGTTTCCACTTAAAGAGTTCCTGTTTTCGCAAGTTTTTTCAAATATGAAGTATCAAAAATATAAAAATTAATTGTAAAAAATAAAATGCTAAATATTCATTAATAGGCATTCAAACTCATATGTAGCTATACAATACAGTGCAATTGAGTTTATAGCAAAAACTTTGTTGTCTATTACAAAATCAGAAAAATCAAAATCAGGTGGCAAGCAGTAGTAGTGCGCCCACTGGCCATCATGCTTTTACCAGCACATTATATAAATAACTTTCTTATTTTTTCCCAGATTGTGTCTAAGACAGTATTTCATCTGAATATATGAAATATTTCTTGATATTACTCGTACCAGGCAAGGAATTAGGGATGGCAGATCTGCTTTCAATAAGATCATTATTGGAGTCAAAAACAGATGAACTCAACCATGATATTTCAGTTTACGTAAAAGATATTATATTATAAAGTTCATTTACTCTGCTACTATAAATTCCAAACATTTATAGCACTTTAAGCAGGAATACTATTATATTTATATCAATACCATTTTAAGTATACACACAAAAAAATGTATTTATTCAGTTTATTCAGAGCGCTTTCAGCTTATTACAGATCTATGTTCGATTTTAACGATCTATAATGGAATGTATCACTGATGAGGTCTGTAATAAGCCGAAAGCACTCTGAATAAACTGAATAAACTTGTTTTTTGTGTGTGTGTGTGTGTGTGTGTGTGTGTGTGTGTGTGTACTTATAATGGTATTGGTATAAATATAATAGTATTTCTGCTCAAAGTGTTATAAACATTTCAAAAGATATTATGTCAAACCTCCCAGTATCAAATCAGTGGAGGTTACTAAAGCTGTAGACATTCTGCAACTAATAATAGCAAAAAGACAAACTAAACACTTTGCAAAAATAGATCTTTATTTTAGAAAGAAACGCTTTCGACCTTTCTCAACAGGTCTTCGTCAGCTAATGTCAATTTCTATACAGAGAGCCGTGAATTTCTCCAGGTTTATTTACATAGTTAGGGGAACACGAATGGCTGGTAACACGAGCTAAATTATTGCCCTACCAAGCCAGAGCATCTGTTTTGGTCACATACAGTATAAGGTTACATAAAATAAATTGTCTAAAATTTAAAATAATCAAAACACAATAAAAATGATAAAAATAGAAATAAAATAAAATAAAAATAAAAAATAATAATAATAATTACAAAATGTAAATCCTAAACCCTCACAATCTAAAACGTAATCCTAAACCCTCACAATCTAAAACCTTTAAGCTTGTACACTTTGGTCCGATAACATACATGGTCGGTGCCACGAGTTAAATCACCCTGTCACGACAGAGTATCTGTTTCAGCCACTTACAGCAAAAAGGTTACATAAAACCAAATTATTTGTCCGAGACGTAAAACAACAACACTTACATAATAAAATGCTATAAAAATAGAAAATAATTTGGTTTTATGTAGCCTTTTTGCTGTAAGTGTCTGAAACAGATACTCTGTCGTGACAGGGTGATTTAACTCGTGGCACCAACGATGTGTGTTATCGGACCAAAGTGTACAAGCTTAAGGGTTTTAGATTGTGAGGGTTTAGGATTTACATTTTGTAATTATTATTATTATTTTTTATTTTTATTTTATTTTATTTCTATTTTTATCATTTTTATTGTGTTTTGATTATTTTAAATTTTAGACAATTTATTTTATGTAACCTTATACTGTATGTGACCAAAACAGATGCTCTGGCTTGGTAGGGCAATAATTTAGCTCGTGTTACCAGCCATTCGTGTTCCCCTAACTATGTAAATAAACCTGGAGAAATTCACGGCTCTCTGTATAGAAATTGACATTAGCTGACGAAGACCTGTTGAGAAAGGTCGAAAGCGTTTCTTTGATTGACATTAACTGATAAAAACCTGTTGAGAAAGGTCGAAAGCGATTCTTTCTGAAATAATGATCTATTTCTGCAAAGTGCTTAGTTTGTCTTTTTGCTCAAATCAGTGGTTACAAGAGATCATCACCGCTCAGAATAATAATGATGCTTGTCATCACTAAAATAATTTGTAATGAATTGATGGCTAAAGAAGCAAACAGACTTACCATTGAGAATAAATTGTCCTTGACTTATGATGAGATTATGTTTTTGAATGATTACCAGTGCCTGGTAGATTCACAATACTTTTCTTTGGCAGTATTGTTTGAATTTCAACATATAAAATGCTATTTTGAAACTATGATTGGCATTTATTAAAAAAATTTTATTTGTTTATAGATATCAATGTGATCAGATTTTCCCAAATAATAAACATGCCTTTGTAAATAATGTGCAGAAATAAAATTTCAATTGTTTATTAAATATTAAAAATAAGTTGCAGATAAAGCATTATTTCATATTTATGTTTATACAGAGAGCCCACATTTCTATGGACCAGGCATTTTTCTTGAAAACTATCAGGTATATGTGAAAACTGTAAAACACATGTGCTGTTACATTTTCCTTCCATTGGAAAGAATCTTAATACTAGCACACACGAGCAGACCACTTTATCATATAACACACACAAAACTTTATTTTCAGTAACGTTTTTGGCTATAGTATGCCCTCATCAGCTTACATATTCGATTACTGTTTATTTTCACAACATAGAACTTGGATTGAAAATTCAAATTCTTTACCATCTGAAATTAAAAGATTTATGACGTTCCATTAACTACAAAGTATAAATATTAAAATCTAAAAACATAAAAATAGAAAAATATGTTGGATATATACATGCAATAAACTTATAATTATGATTTTATAAATATCTTATTATTTTAAATTATAATCGAATTCATTAACATCACTAAACTAAAAGTTTATAAATATAACCAATTCTTTCTTCTTCCAGATAAAAGAAAAGTGCATTTACACACGGGTTAAAACTAATAAATATGTTTTTGGTTTTAGTAGTTAACATCCGTTATTCTGATCCTGCCTTGTCTTTTGTCTCAAAACGTATTTCCAGGGTTGTGGGAGATTTAGTGATTGTCTTTCATTAATTACTTCACCATTTTTACTTCCTTTGTATATTTTAATTTCTTCAGTCATTGCCAATTCTTTTATGTCATCCACCCTTTTTACCACTTTTGCCCTATTCCAGTCTATTTAACTTCATATTCGTATGCTCTTTTTGATAGCGCTGTAGTTAAGAGCCCTTTCTTAATATCAGCCTCATGTTCATTCAGTCTGTCTTTGAGGTTTCTTGCAGTAGCCCCGATGTACACCTCCTTCTTCTGTTTGTCGATATTCTCTAAGGGGATTTCGTATACTCCTGTTTGTTCATGCCTGCTGTATTTATCTTTTACGTTTTTTAGTAAATTGGAGATTGTACTAGATCTTTTGTATGCTGGCATCTTTTTATTCATCTTAATGGCTTTTTGTACCGTTCTATATTTTTCTAATGCATCTGATATTACCTCATAACTCTGTTCCATTGTCTGGCTACTACCAGTGCCGTTCTGATTTTGCTCGATCCATCTACTATCTTCTTTTCTTTCTCTATTTATGTTTATTTCTTTAAATGTTTTGTTAACTAGCTGTTTTGTATATCCATGTTTCTCTGCTATTCTAGTGATAGTTCTCAGCTCTTCTTCCAGGAATTCCTCAGTGCTGCAATGTGTTAGTGCTCTATAAAGATAAGATTATATGGCAGCATAGAAACAGCTAGTTAACAAAACATTTAAAGAAATAAAGATAAATAGAGAAAGAAAAGAAGATAGTAGATGGGTCGAGCAAAATCAGAACGGCACTGGTAGTAGCCAAACAACAGAACAGAGTTATGAGGTAATTGTAGGGGGGTCACGAGTTGCCCCCCGAACGGAGACGGAGTCGGGAAAAATTCCGAGGGAAAAATATTAAAAAGTAATATTATATCACAAATCATGAAAGCCTCGCGGGCTGCACAAAATAAATCGGCAAGTGCATATTACTGTTCATTCGCCATCAAAAGGCAAAATCAAATCTCGTCTGTATAATAATAGTTGAATTTATAAGTTACTAATCAGTGTTTATGGGTTCATTTGTCAAAAAACTCCAAAGTGAGCCCAGTTGTCCTTCTGATGAAGATTGATATTTAAAAACTGTTTTTATGAACAATTCATTTTATTAATGTTAATTTTTTTTGTAGCAAATATAATAAATAAATGATATTTTCCATATTTTTAGGACATTTTAAATGATTTTTATCTGCATTTTTAATATTTACTATGGTTGTGGGGAGGAGCTGGAACAAATTAATCAATTTTAAATTAAATCTTATGGAGAATCACACCTTGGATAACAACAGTTTTGGTTAATGACGATAATCCTGGAAAAATAAATAGTAATTATGTCAACGTGCTTTTGCATGCTTCGGTGGAATGGCTAAGCAGAGATAAAGTTCTGGATCGCTTTTTTTCTTTAAGGCATGAAGTTATTTTATTCTTACAAGGAAAAAAATAAAGTTTACAATGAGCTTGACAATGATGGATGTTGGTGTTTTTTAGCTTTTTTATGTGATATCACAGAAAAACTTTGTAATCTTAATATTAGTTTACAAGGCAAAAATAAAATTATTTTGCAAATGGCAAATAAAGTATTTGCATTTGAAGAGAAATTAAGTATTTATTATGAAGAGATACAAAATCAAATACCACATCATTTTTCAACCTTAACAAAAGCTAAGCAAGATGGTATTGACATTTCTCCAGAATCATTTCAAATTATTTAGCTGCCTTATCGAAAGAATTTAAAATCAGATTTCAAAATTTAAGAAATATTAAGAATTGTTTCTTACTTATAGAAAATCCCTTGCACTTAGAAATAGTAATTATTACACAACTAACTGCATTTTGATATGATTGTGTTAAGTTATTTGACGAATTCATTGAATTTAAAAATGACATGAATTTGGAGGTCATTTTTAAAGAAAAAAGGAGGAAAAGGAGTATATTAAATTTTGGAAATTGGTGCTTGAAAAATATAAGACTGTACAAAAATGTGCACAAATTTTGCTCACGTTGTTCTCATCTACATATCTTTGTGAATCATCCTATTCAAAAATAAAATATGCGAAGAACATATATAGAAACAGAGTTACTGATTTGCACCTTGATGATATATTAAGAATAGCATGCAGTACTTAAACACCTGATTTATCTAAAATTGTTAAAAGTTTGTCTCAATATAAAAAATTGCATTAATATTTAAATAAATGTCTGGATCTAATAGAGTTTTTTATGTTTTATTAACCCGTTAAGTATAAGATATAGTACAGTGGTCAACAATCTATGTGGTAATTTTCAAACTGTGTTTGTGCTCTGCTTTTTCATAAAAAAGTGGAGCACAAACACACCCCCTCATTTTCATAATAGTGTAATTTTACAAATACTTTCTATTTACAATTTAATACTGCAAAACAATATATCATATTTTGTATAAATAAAGTTCTTATACATAAAAAAAATATATTTATTATGGTATAATCATTTTTAATATAATCAAAACAAATCTTACAAAAAAAAACAAAAATTAGAATACATGTTTAATATGACACATTTAATTACTGCAATAGGTGAGTTTGCTTTCCAGCACAAAATCTCTTAATCAGGAGAAGTCGAGTTTTTTGTAGGAGATTTTTTAGAAGTCAGACTTTTTCGTGTGACACCAACTGGTTGCTAACTGCTGATATAGCAAGTTGTGGCCCGCTTAATGTTTTCAAACAAATATATGTGGCCCAGGAAAAAAGGTTGAGAACTGCTGCTCTAAGATAATCAATCAGATTACGATTTTGAAAATCTTTGACTATTCTTTTGATATGCATTAATTCATACTGCATTTTAAGTTAGGAGATAAACTATTGAATAAAAACCAAACTATTGTTGACTACAGATGACACAAAATCAGCCAATGAAGACCTAACCTGAATGAAAATTAACTCCTCCTCACAACATTCAATTCACATTGTGAGTTTCATATTTTTGTTTATTTTGTTTTGTTTACATTTTTATCTATGTTTTCATTATTATTATTATCCTTAACTGTAAATAGGTTAATATTAAAATATTGTCAAAATAATTTTTCTTTATTGTTTTTTATTTAGGTCTTGTTATCGTAGTAGCATTAATTGCAGTGAGGTCATATTTGTATAGTAGCACAGATAGAAGGAGAGGTACAGATGAGCTTTTATCCATTTTTATATTTCCAGAAAGTTTGTTTTCTCAACATTACAACTGATTAAACTGCATATTTTTTTATTTTGCTTTAAATCTCCTATATAACAATGAAGCATTTTTTGGTGTATGGTATTTTCTAAACATTTAATACTGTATCGAAAAGTGCTTACATCTTTAATTAATTCATTAATTATTTAACAAGTGCAATATCATTATAACAAGTCTATTTCAATGTTATAGTTACATTAGCACAATTTGTCCCCAATTGAATGAAAAAATTTTTACATCTTTAGAAAGACAATAAAAAACGTAATAAATTGCATAATTATCAAAAAATTTAAAATGAAAATTAAGCGAGATTTCACTTTTTTAATTTTTTGCTAATTAATTAGGTTTAATTTATAAACAATTGCAGACCATTAAAATCGAATCTCCACTAAAGGGGATGGGATTTCAATAAAAATTCGAGTTATCGAGAGTTGACTGTATTTACAATTTTGTATCCTATTCATTATCTACAGGCAGTGAAATGTGTTGTGGACGAATTATGGGTGGCAAAATGCGAGGGGCCACTACAGGAGGTGAAATATGCTGGGGGCGAAATGTGGGTGCGAAATGTGAAGGGCCACTTTTCTGTAAATGGTTCTATTGCATATAATAATAATAATAATAATAATAATAAATAAATAAAATAGAGCATAGATTATCCAAACTAATTTGGACTATGTTTGGTTAATCAAATAACTAAACAAACTTTTCAGGTAATCAAATGCGGAGCCTTCAAGACAGGTCAGGCACAGGCTTGAGTCTTAAATGCTTTAGTCAGGATTTCTGACACCAGTTGGGTTTGTGTGTGTCCCAACAGTACAGTTGATTCTGTCTGAATAAATGCAGTTGTGGCATGAGTAAGAATGGGGCAGGAGAACCATTAAACACAATGTCACACAATGCAAATTAACATTAACAATAAACATTTAATGAGAGATTACTGTACATAATTGTATATGTTAACAGTTTAACACATCGGTGGGAAGTATATCAGGTGTGTAAATATGAAACCGGAACTTTTTAGTAAAAAGCACACATTCATCGTATGATAATGGTTAAGAGTATTTTATTCAAAGTATTACCATTATTAGTTATACATTTTTCCCCATCTTTCTGGTAATGCATGGATGCCATGCAAAAAAAACTGTTCTTCTTTTGAGGCAAACCAGTTATCGAGCCATTTTCATATATTTTTGTAGGAAGTGAAGTGCTCCTCAGCAAGTCTGTTCCCCATCGATGCAAATAAGTGAAAATCGGATGGAGCCAAGTCTGAAGAGTAAGTCTCATGCGAAAGTATTTCCCAATTAAGTGCTTTCAACGCTTCCTGGACCCCTTTTGCTTTGTGTGATGGTGCATTATCATGAAGCAAAATCACTTTGTGTTGCCTTTTATCATATTCTGGTCGTTTTTCATGCAAAGTTCGATTCAAACTGATCATTTGTTGTTGGTAGCGTTTAGTATTTATGGTTTCACCAAGTTTTAGCAGCTCAAAATAAATCACACCCTTCTGATCCCACCAAACATTGACAACACACCCTTCTGATCCCACCAAACCTGTCTTCTGTCCGAAGCGATTTGGCCTTGCAGTCAATGTCAATGGTTGTCCAACCCAAGATTTTTTGTGCATTGGATTCTCAAAATAGATTCATTTTTCATCGCCAGTCACAATTCAATGGAGAAATGACTTTCTTTAATCGCCAGTCACAATTCGATGGAGAAATGACTTTCTTTTGTATCTGGCAAGCAGCATTTCGCAAGTGGTTTTTCGATTCTCCTGTTGTCTTTCATTCAGTTCATGTGGAACCCATTTTCCCAGCTTTTGGTCTTTGCCTATGGCTTTTAAAATATGGAGGACGGCTTCTCGTGACAATTCAATTGCTCCGCGAGTTGTTTTTGTGTTTGAGCATCATCCTCATCCGACAATGCTTGCAATTCCCCGTCTTCAAACTTTTTTGGTGGTCTTCCACGTTTTTCGTTTCTCACATCAAAATCACCATTTTTGAATTTATTAAACCACTCTAACATTGTGATTTACCAAGAGCATGCTCACTGTAAGCTTTGACAAGCATTCATGTGATTCTGCAGCAGTTTTCTTCAAATGATAACAAAAAAATCAAATCAGCAAATCGTAACATGTAGGCACAAAAGTCGACATTTTTAACATGTAAAAACCGTGTTATTGTATGAAACTTGTATTGTTATGAATTGAATGTGTTGTTGACAGATGTCAAAAGAAAACAATGGTGCCAATGATGCGGTTTGATGAAAGGTACATTGACATATGGTGCCATTTATTGGCAAATTCCGGTTTCATATTTACACACCTGATAAATACCTTGTCATCGAAGTCTTGAGACAATCGATAGTCTATCAGTATCGGATGCATTTGTCTACGGCAAAAAATAACGACAATGTTGGAGCTTCAAAAGGTTGTAAAAGTTCTTCTATGAAGAGCAACGATGATGAGAGTTCTTGATGATGACTGATACAAGTGGACGAACTCGGTGGCAAAGGACAGACGGACTTGGAAAATGGCGTCGTCGGATGGGATGAACAGGAAGATGGAGACAACGATCGTGGATAACTAGGAAGACCAGGGAAAGACTAGGAAAGACCTCAACTTTTTGTTCAGTGGGTCCTTATATCGTTGACTGTCTCCTCCCCCATCCATCCAAAGGCAGGCAGTCTGGGCCTCAAGGTGACCATTCTTGGCCCAGGTCTCTCTCTCAGACCTAATTTAGACCTGATAATTCGAGTCATAAATTTGTAATTGTTACCCAAATAAAGATTATTTTTGATATGATTTCCGGCGCAGTCCCCTTATCTTCGTACTTTATGATAATTATGCTTATTTTTATCCTTAATCATCGTCTTTCGTACGTGATGTTTTTCACTAGTAATATTGACAAATGCTATTAATTATTTTGTTTTCGTCTTTCGCCATATCATGTGACCCTTACGATTTCTTTTGTCCAATTGCTTGACTTTCACACAAATATATATGAGAATATTCAATTTATACAAAAATCTGTAATTAGGCTTACAGTTAAATTATTGTAGACAAGGTTCTTATACTATTGGGATGGCCAAAAAGTTTGTTCTGTTTTTAAGTAAAAATAAAGCACATATTTTTCATTTTCACCAATAACTTTATTAAATAATGTATTGAATAATATATCATTTTGTTCCATTACCTTCTTTCTTCTTTCAGGCAACTTTATAATTCTGTCTTCCCAAAATTTTTTATCTTTTTGAACAAAGAACTTTTCCATGTGCCTTTTGCAGTCTTCAGGGAATTGAAATTTTTTCCATTAAGAATATTTTGTAAAGACCGAAATACAGGAAAGCCTGTGCTAGGTGGCCAGCTTTTGGCAGCTGAGATTGGAGCCACCAAGCACACGTTGGCCACCAGTCAGTTATTCTACAAATTTCTTTATTAAGCATCAAAGTTTAAAATGCAGAGTTTATGACACAGTTTCATATTGTTAATTAAATCTAAGGGAAGAAATCACTAAATAATGTCTATTTTTGGGATTTTTTCACTTTAGAATGCTCAGCTTATAGAAGATCTAGAGTCTACCTGGCATTTCTGATCAAAACACGATTTGCTGGCCATCTAGTAGATGTTACACACAAAGTGGTGAAAATTAAATATCACTGGCCATAGCCATAGAACACAGATGGCCATTTTACACAGTTTAAAAATCCCACAATATGCTTGGGTGGATATTAAGGTGGCCACAGCTTGCAGGTTGGCCACCTAACTCAGGTGGTCACCAGCACAAGTTTTCCCGTAAATGGAAATCTGAAGGTGCAATATCTGGTGAATATGGTTGGTGAATCAGAACTTCCCAACCAAGCTGTAACAATTTTTTGTAACATATGGTTTTGCATTATCCTGATGGAAAATTGTGTTTTCTGTTGACTAATTCTGGACACTTTTCATTGAGTGCTGCTTTCAGTTGGTTTAATTGGAAGCAGTTTGGTTTTCCAGAAGGAGCTCATAATAGAGGACACCTTTCTAATCCCACCTTCTTTGAGTGAAGACTGGCCTTTGGTGTGGTTGGTGGTGGTTCATTTTGCTTACTTTGTGATCTCTTCTGTTCTACATTATTGTAAAATAGCTGCTTTTTATTTCCTGTCACAATTTGTTTTAAAAATGGAACGTTTTTGTTATGTTTAAGTAGAGAATTGCATGTGAAAATGTGGTCAAGAAGGTTTTTTTTCTTAATGTGTGTGGAACTCAAAACATCAAAGTGATTAACATAATCAAGCAAATGATTTTCAACACTGGATATTTTGAGTATATCTGTTGTCTCTTGCATGGTACAATGATGATTGTTCTCAATTAATGTCTCAATTTGATCACTATCAACTTCATCTGGTCTACCTGACCATGGAGCATTGTCCAATGAGAAATCTCCAATATGAAACTTCACAAACTACTTTTGACACATTCAGTCACAGCACCTTCTCCATACACTGCACGAATCTTTTTTTGCAATTTAGTTGTGTTTTTATCTTTCTTGAAATAATAAAACATAATATGCCAAAAATCTTGCTTATTTTTTCCCATCTCCAGTATTAAAATGGCTACACAAAAATTTGCAAAATCTCTAATTCTAACAATACCAGTAATAATAATTATATCCTAAACCTAATGGTTCTAACAATTCTGCAAATCTAGAGTTTGGTCTGAGCTCAGGTCTTTCACTACATTCTAAATTAAATATAATTAAATCCAAAACAATGTAGCTAACTTTAACATTTAACTGGCAAAAATAAAACAACCAGAAACTTACAACTAGAAGTCTCAATTAAGTGTTAGATCGAAAACAACAAATGATGTTAGAGACTTATACTAATAAATTGAATAAATTCTTCAGTTAAATAACAAAAAATATAAATTTATTAGACTCCAAAATACTTACAAAAGTATTAACAAAGCTTTATTTTTAAACTATAATAAAGCAGATTCAAATAACCAACAAAACTTATTTAATTGAAATTCAAATATCCAAAATCCAATTATTCATAAGAAATAAACCTTAAATACTACTTAACTTCTAACTCCTCCACCACCAAAACAAAACTTCAAGCAATCATCTTCTGTTTTTTATACCAAGTGACTTACAATCCGGTACTTTGCTCATTTGCTTAGGTTTGTGTAACAATATCAAATTTATTAGCTTACAGAGTAATCCAATTATTCATAAGAAATAAACCTTAAATACTACTTAACTTCTAACTCCTCCACCACCAAAACAAAACTTCAAGCAATCATCTTCTGTTTTTTATACCAAGTGACTTACAATCCCGTACTTTGCTCATTTGCTTAGGTTTGTGTAACAATATCAAATTTATTAGCTTACAGAGTAATCAATTCATGCCATCCTCTTTACAATTTAATTATATACTGAACAAAACATCAATACGAGATCATTCTTATATTCTTATATCGGATCAGTGGTAGACTTATTCAGATTAGATGACGTCACTAGCCGGGACAGCTCTTTTGGAGGACAGATTCTGATTCTGGAACATGTGACTGTTAACTACTATGACAGAGAAAGTGAAAGTAAGTCACCTCTTAAACTAAAATATAATACGTTAGATAATATTGAAAATAACGATAAATAATAAAAGAGCATAATAAAATAAAACAGGTCAGGTCAGAATTAACCTCTTCACAAATTCATCAATTTTGATAAGTTTTAATAAAAAACTTATCAAAATTAGTGAATTTTTTTAAATGCACACTGATATGACACTGCCACAATATAATCTAACAAAATTGTTTCAAATGAACTAAGTACTACCAGAGCCATCTTATGAAAAAAACTGAATGAACTTACATATCATCCATACAAGCACTGCAAGCAGTCTAGGATAAATCATCATTTATTACAGTTCCTATGCACGTACAAACGTTTTTGGTGCCAATTCGCACCCTCCTCAGGTACACTCACTTAAATTAGCAAGATTATTTAAAACTTATTCTTAGAACATAAACAATTCTATTCTAAACTACAATCGAATATAACAGATTTAGAACAACTCTCAGCATAACATAACTCTAAATTCTTTTAAAAAAACAAACGTGTTATACATTAGAAAAATATAACATTAATTCCACTATAAACTAATACATTCTAAGCTATAACTAAACTTATTTATGCTAATTTCTGTTCTTCCTGCCGACTCTTCTACTTTTTATCTAAACCTGCTTTAATTCGTTTTTTTCTTCATTTCCTCCCTAAGTGCGTATCTCCAAGGCCCTGGCAACTCCCAAGCTACCCTATCGTTCACTAAATTCTCCTTGTCCTTTCTCCTTAATATTTCGATTGTCTCTGCCACTGGGGGTTGCGTCCCCGGTGCGATAGTTCTTATCACCTCTGCTTGCTGCCATTTTATATCCAGATCTCTACTATACGCTTCCGTCACTAATGCGGTATTAACCTTCCCTTTTCTTACATCTCTTCTGTGCTCATCAATTCTTGTAGCTAACGTTCTACTAGTTACTCCTACATATGCTGCCCTTTCCTCTGTTACTACATCTTCTATGGGAATACTGTATACATCACTTCTTTCCATTTGCGTTAATCTGTCTTTGTCATTACGCACTAAATTGAAAATTGTAGGCAAGGAGGGTGCGAATTGGCACCGAAAACGTTTGTACGTGCATAGGAACTGTAATAAATGCTGATTTATCCTAGACTGCTTGTAGTGCTTGTATGGATGATATGTAAGACTAAAGAAAGTATAGCAGTTCTAATTAGAAAGTTATAACTGAATGAACTTTTTGGTAAATGCAATATATTTTAAAGTATGAAGTGTAAGAAATAATAAATTTAGAAAATTGTCTGTAAATAATAACCAAAACATCCATATACTAACAAAAGCCATTATTTTATTTTTTACTCATGTAATGACAAATTAAATATGTTTCTCTATTATACTGCATATATCTTTGAATAAATCAGAAACAAATGATTAACACACTGTTGACCAAGCCTATTTTAAACATGGGCAACCAATTTCAAATCAACGTAAAAATTATTCCCATATCTAACACATCCTCAGCTCTTTAGTACATAGCATGACAATGTTCTTTATGCATTCAATACAAGTGCTTCCATCTAGGAACAAATTTTGAAGTTGTATTTATTTTTTCCTAAGACTGAAACAAACCAGCACCATATTTGTTCTTCAATTTTTTTTGTTTATAAGAAATTGATGTTTTCTAGATGATACCTGAGTTGTATATTTGTTAAAGGGGTTATTTATTTAATTTTTAATCATCAAAGATTTAGAATTCAACAAATTATCTAAATCTGTTAGACAAAAAACTGTAAAATATTTCAAAATTTCATAAAACATCAATTTTTATCCTTAAAAATTTCAAATCAATACAACCAGTCATAAATTTTAGAGAGACTTAAAAAGTGATCAATCTAGAATAGCATAGATGGCATTTAATGTTGGATGTCACTTTGTTAAACAGCAAGAATAATATCAATACTTCATCATAACAACCAAGCACTAAAAATAGTTACTATAATATTTTGATTTTTATATTTGTAAATATGCCTGATATTGATTTCACAAAACATGAACCAAGAAATTTAATCCAAATCTTCCTTATTTCTTTTTATATTTATTTATTGAGTATTTTATTTAGTTAAGGGTAAAGATACATTCCTGATTCTATCATTTCAAAAATGGTGGTAAGAAATAAAATTGTTTTTTTCCTAGGAATAGATAGTTTGGATAATAGATACTTTACTGTAATAATAATAATAATAATAATAATAATAATAATAATATTTATTAATCAGCTGTAGATCCTGTAGTTCAGGGAAAAACAAAAGCGGAACAGTTTTATAGAGGAGATACTCAAGGTAAAAAGGTAAGTATTAAAATTATCAAAATAATAGTAAAAATCTAGATTGTCCGTTTGGTCGTATTATGTTTGTCATATTCTTTTTTGCCTTTGTGTTACTGTGCAACTGCCATATTTATTCTTAACAAAAATCTTTATAATTCCATTATTAAAAATACACAAATGTAAGTCAATTTTCATATTAATTTATTGAGTAGTTCACAATTAAGATCAGAAATGTGTACAGTTATATGAATTAGTAAACATTACAGTTGTTATTCAATATTTCAGCACTATATTTTAGTAAATGCAAATGTAGCAACCCCCATTATTTCTGATCAGTTTATTTCTGATAGTTCTGATTGTTTAGCAGAGATGGAGAGAATTTTGTGGTTTATTTTAGCTATCAGATTTGTGGTGCTTGTAATCATATATACTGGCTGACTTTCCATTCTTGATAATTATAGCAAAATTTCCTTTGAAGATTTTAATTTTAATATTTTTGTCATTTAATTCCCTTTGCTAATACTTTCATGATAAAAATCCTTATTAAAATTAAACACACAAATTAATTTATTATTCCTGTACAAATATGATCAAAAATATATAAAGCAATCATGTTGTATCTTGGTGCTAGTGGCCCATCCTTTGGTAGCAACTGGATGCATCATATTTACTTCTAAAAATGTCTATTTCTTCTCAATTATATTATGAAAAATATATGGATGTGTGTGAATTTTCATATTTAAATAAATTAAGGGTAATTGTGCAGTATCGCTACTTTTGCCGTAGGAGCTAAAATTTGGTCACAGGACCGGAAATGACGTCATCGGGGGACTTAATCTGACCTCCGCTAATGGTGCATGCACGAAAAAATCAAAAGTAAAAAACTAAAAAAACAGGCTAAATTAAAATACCGTGCCTCGTCTACCATTGGGTCGCCGACGGTAGACGAGGCACGTAAAGAAGTAAAAGGTAAATTAAGAAATATTAATATATTGAACATTTTCGCACTAAGATCAAGAATGTATAGATTGATCTTTATTAACAAAACGGTAGACGAGGCACGTAAAGAAGTAAAAGGTAAATTAAGAAATAATATATTGAACATTTTCGCACTAAGATCAAGAATGTATAGATTGATCTTTATTAACAAATGAACATAACTGCTTCTAATGCACATATCATCAGTTAACATTAAATGGAAATATAGTGATCTGCAATGTTTCTGATTGACAATTTGTGCATTTTCAGATAATTATGATTATTTAGAAAATACAGAATGATTATTTTGAAGTTGATTTTAAACATAGATTTGCACTCTAACAACTGTATGCATACTGGTTGGTTTTCCACTCTTAAATTGCAGCAGAATTTCCATTGTTTGTTTTAATTTTTGTTTTTTATTATAAAAATTTTGTTAAATATTTCTGTTAAGATTTGGAAATGACAAGAAATTTTAATATTTTTGATGTTTTCTGCTGAATAAATATATCAATAAAATTGTATTGTGGAAAAACGTGACTGGATGTGATGTGGTACAGTCATGTCGTGCTATAGTTTTCCTTTGCATCACATTGTATTGTTTCAATGCTGTAAATCTATATTTTGTCAAAATAACTTTATTTATTCTAATAGTGAATTGGATTTTTAAAATTATAAAAGAAATTGTCAATTTAATTTTTTAAATGTTAAATATGCTCTAACACTTGAAAGTTGGGGATTGGTTTTTACACAAATTTCAGATTTTTACCAATTTTTAAACGTTGAATTAGGGCTCAGCTTATACATAAGTATATATGATGATGATAATTTATTTACATAAATTAAACCTGGCAGTGGTAACATGAAACCATAACATAAGAGAGGAAATGAAATTTGCATGTGGAATAATTAATTATTAATTAAGAAAAGTTTTCACTGATTTGTTAAAATAAATATTCTTAATGTATGAAACTTTATTTTTTGGAACTTTAAGTGTTTATTTTCTAATGGAAAAAAATCATTTTTTTTCTATAATTTAATGAAATGATTTTTATGATTTTTAGTGAATTTTTAAGTAAAATGATACTTCTTATCAAAATTATTAAATAACCAGAGTATCATATTTCATTCAGTCATAAATCTTTTATTAAAGTCAAAACAAACTTGTCTCTAGTTTTATTTGTGAACAGACTAGGTGATTTTATTACCTGTGGAGGTCCAAGGTCATTTTGAGGCAGTGGGAGAGGTACTGAATCAAGGGCAATAAAATCTGACTGCAGGAGTGTGAAATATAATTCTTCAACTATGAAGGATTCTAAACTTCATATAAAATAAAATTTTGCTTCATATTCTAATTTTTTTTTATATTCTCTGATATGTTTACTTGATTTTATTGTAGCATTTTCTGACTGAGAAAAGTTATTTATTTTTTTACAAATTTTTTTAATCAAATGTATAATATGCAAATTATGACCATAAATAGAAAAAAAAATTTTCTCTGTCTTAACAATTAATGATGATAAAGTAATTTGTACTGTTTCTTAAAGAGAAAGGCTGAAAGTTTAGTAATCACTATATATTGGAATACTGGGTCAGAATTTGTGATGTGTGGATACATCATTTTCAGTTATAGCATAATACTCGTGTCTTCAAATATTTGTTTATTATTTTATCTTCTAATATTTATTTCATAATTGTATTATTATTTGTTAAGCTATTTCAATTTGTTTTTTGTAAAATTGTTTCAAAATTTTTTAGTTATATAAAATAAGAAAATAACTATATACCAGGACAACTTATTCATTATTTAAAACTTAATAAATGGTTTAAATAAAATTAGATGAATTTATTGAAGTATCTAAGAATGAAGAAATTTATCAAAAGTTTTCCTTTGCAAATATGATTAAAAATGTAATTGTTTATTTATACACAAGACAAAGCAATGTGAAACTATACCCTTTTCAAAGAAAGATGACCTGCCTTATATGGTAAAGAGCTTATGGATTGCAAAGGTCAAGTCATCCAATAGAATAGCCGGTTTCTGTTTCGTCATCCAATAGCAGTTTACCTTTTATCATCGGTAACAATTTGAAATGCTTATTATCTTTTAAAAAATTGTTGAATTAATACTTCATATTTCATGGTTGTGCTATTAAATAATAAACTAAATCTATAATTGCTTAAAATTAAATAAATACAATGAATGATGTCACCGTCCTTTAGTATTTAGTAATGGCAGATAGTATAGTTGTTTGTAAGCGAGGAGAAACATTGCACAGTCAAGCTAGAAATATTATTTTAAATGTATATAATATTTTGGAAGGCAGAAATCAATTCGAAGTGACATTTTTAACGAAACTTCACTAGTTACTGGTGTTTCTGTATCAACAATTAAAAGAATTGTAACTGAAGGAAATTTTTAAAATAAATTTTCAAATTATAATTAATTTTAGCATTTATAAAGTAAAAATTGAAATATTTTAATCTGGTTACTATGTTTTAATTCAAATATCAAGTCGAAAATGGTAATAAATTCTCTACTGCGATCTGTTTTACATCATATCACTTATCGTTAATCCTAACTGAAAAGACTCGTCGATCATCGAATTTGGCCTTGAAAGTTCTTCTTTCTCTGAAAAGGATGTAGTGACTATAGTGCTATAAAACAATAAACTATTTTTAGAAACTTTTTTAGCAGTGAGAAAGTGCAGAATCTCAAATTGTTAGGTTTCTCCCCCTCAGCTCTCTTTCATGCATTGCAAAATTTTATGAGTGCATCAGGAAGGACCTAGCAATTTAAGAAAATTTTAATTTTTTCGATTTAGGAAAATTCTTTAATATCTGAATTTTTATTTTTTATTTTTTGCATGTTGGAGAAGAATCCAGTGCTGGGTTAATGACTTCTTATATCGCTCTCCTTTATTCACACAAATAATACAAGAATCAATGATTACAGAATGAATAATAGTTTATATAAGCTAGATTATCAAATAAGCTGATTTTTGTTTACATCCCATACTAATTAATTGTACATCATTCTCCTTCCATAACTGTTAATCTCATTCTTTATCTTCTTCAAGTTACTGTTATTTGGCAATTAAGAAACTAAAATTAAACAAATTTTTGCAGTTTTATCAATAAAATTGTGAAAGAATAATAGAAATTTCAATAAATAATAATAATAATAATAATAATAATAATACAGGTAGGCCTCGATTAGTGCGAGTTCGAATAATGCAATTTCAATTAGCGCGACTTATAAAAATGATATCGTTTTTTAGTTAGTGTGAGCAAATATTCAATTAATGAGGATTGTAAGCACAGACCAGTCTTACTAACAAAGCTCCGTCTCCTTTTATGATGTCAATTAACAAATAACTGTTAATTTTCGGTTAGTAAAACCAGACGAGGAGCAGTCCAAGAACGGTCACACGATTTTGAAGGGGTGAAACATCAGAAAGATGTTTTTTTTGCCGTTAACTGTTTAACATTACTGTACTATTATTTAGCTTTGCTATCGTATGCATACAGTAGAGTACAGAATTTTCTCTTTTAAAAAGTATCGAAATGGATAAGCATTGGCGGCCAGGCAACTTCCGCTTTCAATTCACTATTTTGGTTTTGATTTGGCGGTTAGTTTGATGATGATCATATCATAAAACATTTAAATAACTAAAAATTAAGAAAATAGTAATTTTTCTTAAGAAGCTTCTTTTTAATACTTTAGCATCAGGTATAGGAAAATTTGTAAGTTTAAAGTGATCAGTAACATGATCTTAAAGAAGTTTTTTTATTTTTTGTATGAAATAAAAAAAAAGTATGAAATTTGGAAATTTTCAATAGAAACTACCTCCCATTGACACTGTGCCAACTATTATATTTAGAAATTTTTGTGAGTGACCAAAAAATTTTCAAAAAATGGATTAAAATTGGTGAATTAAGAAATAAATTTTTAAAAATTTTCTGATCTAGAAATTCTGAGTTTATTATAATTATAATAATAATAATAATATTATTATTATTATTATAATTATAATAAACTCAGAATTTCTAGATCAGAAAATTTTTAAAAATTTATTTCTTAATTCACCAATTTTAATCCATTTTTTGAAAATTTTTTGGTCACTCACAAAAATTTCTAAATATAATAGTTGGCACAGTGTCAATGGGAGGTAGTTTCTATTGAAAATTTCCAAATTTCATACTTTTTTTTTATTTCATACAAAAAATAAAAAAACTTCTTTAAGATCATGTTACTGATCACTTTAAACTTACAAATTTTCCTATACCTGATGCTAAAGTATTAAAAAGAAGCTTCTTAAGAAAAATTACTATTTTCTTAATTTTTAGTTATTTAAATGTTTTATGATATGTATATAGGTGATGAGTATTTTACTTCATGGGGATGCTGCTTTTGCTGGTCAAGGAATTGTATATGAAACATTCCATTTAAGTGATTTGCCCGATTATTCTACTCATGGAACAATACATATTGTTGTAAACAATCAGGTAATATTTCTTAAGAATTTTATAAAATTATTTTAAAAGAAATTTAGAAATATAAATAAATTTTGTTAACAGATTGGCTTTACAACTGATCCTCGTGTGGCAAGATCATCCCCATATTGTACAGATGTAGCCAGAGTTGTCAATGCTCCCATATTCCATGTTAATGCTGATGATCCAGAAGCAGTTGTTCATGTTTGCAATGTTGCTGCAGAATGGAGAGCAACGTTTGGAAAAGATTGTGTTGTTGATTTGGTATGTTGAATTTAATTTTTTTTATTAAATTGATTATTTTTAATTATTAAAAAAGTGTGCTTTTTAAATTTTAACTCATATATGCTTACTTTGGATATATTTTATTGGTTGTCTTTGTCCTTTTACAAATGTTTTCTAAAATTTACAAACACTAAATGTAATATTGTTTGAAAAATAAATTTTTCAAATGATAGATGGTACTGTATCAATAGCCCATTATTAGAAGTGAAGAATACATACTATAATTTGATTATAATTTCTGTGATGATGAAACTAAAATATTTTCCATGCAGTTGTTATTTAACATAATTTTATATTTCATTAATGTTGAAAAATACTTACAGTTAATATAATTCAATCCAATTCAAATTGTTTTTTTTTTTTTTTTTTTATATATACACTCCTTTAATTACGAACATTCATACTTATGAACATGATATTTCATTTTCAAATTTCAGAAAATTTCAAAAACTCTTCAAGGATTTTAAACATTTTGATAATAGACTGCTCTAGGAACCAATATAATGTAAAATTACATAGTTAGGTAATATATTATGGCAGTATTTCAAGATGGCAGTAATTACACTAAAAAACCTTCACTTTATATTCAGAACTTTTCATTCAAATCTGTGAAATAAGAAACTTCTAATTGATCCAGTACTGAAATATATTACAAAATACAGTATATAAAGTTATTTTTGTACTTTTGGAGGCAAAATAACAGCAGTATCTGAATTTTGAACAACTTGAGTTTTGAAGAGAAGTTATGTACAAATTAAATTTGTAACTCAAGGAATGAATGTATTGTGAAATCTAGATCAAATTCTATAAAAATAATCAGGATTTTTGTAACTTACTTAAAATTCTAGTAATGAATTTTTTGTTTGACTGGAAATATTTGCTAACAATATTGAATTTGGAAAATTTCAAATGTATAAAAATATTATGTGATTGATCCTGACTTATGTAAATTCAGGTTTAGACAAAAACTTTTGGCATAAAAATATTTTAAAAATCATAATTTAGTATAGAGTTCAGTACTGTAGTTTTACACAGTAATATTGTAATTATAGCTATGATTGCTGTATTGTGTATTATAAACAACACTCAATAATATTACTATTGATAATAGTATATAATATACAGAACTAAAATAAAACTGGTTATAATTCTATCTGATATTAGAACAGAACAATCATTGTTTTTTCAAATGTAATTAAATAAACTATAGCTATAGTAATATTAGCCTATATATATATATATATATATACAATACTGTATGTATATATATACAGTCGAACCTCTCTAAGTGGATTTGGCTTTGGACTGACAAGGGAATATCCACTTGACCAGGATATCCATTTAACCAGTGTCAATAAATTAGCATGCATATAACATAGAAAACATCATTTCTATAATCTATGACAAGATTTTATTATTTATAAATAAATACAGTAAATGCATTAAAAATCTCTATTTCAAAAATCTGTTTGTTAAATGGAAATAATCGGTAATTGATTTTTGAAGTAACTTTTTTTTTGAAATCTCAGATATGTTTGACTTTAATTTATAAAAGGTTTCATATGAATCCTAGCCATATGCTTCTAAATAATGTAACACTTTATCCAATGCTTTCATTGTGTCCCTTAATGAAGGTGGCAGTTAATCTTCCTCTGTTTCTTCAAAATCAGAGTTTGATGGAGGCAGCAATGAGCTTCCCCATCCATTTCTAAATCCTCATCAATATCAATATAGCTTTCAAAATCCAGTTCCAGCTCATTAAGAATAAGTTCATCACCTGCTGTTGTACCAGTAATGGTCCACTTTCTTTATTGTCTGAAATTGTACATATTCCTGGCATAAACACTAAATAATGTTAAAAATCCTGATTCACTTAACCAATATTATCCTCTTATGCAGTATCTACTTACCCAGACTCCTTAAGCATTAAATCCTATGGAATCAGAACTGGACTATGGATCCTGGATAAGTGGATAATCTGATTAAGTTGATTCACTTAATCAGATTATCCACTTATCCAGGATCCACTTAGAGATGTTCAACTGTATATTATTTTATATTAAATAGCTATTAATAAGATTAGTTAGTGCTAAAAATAATCACTATTACAAATTTTAACTTGTAATGGTTATTTTTAGCAATAATTTTATTAATAATTATTTAATGTGTAATAATATGAATAGACTATAAATATACAATCACAATCATCTCTAAAAGGCAAAAAATATAAATTTATTCTCTTAAAAAGAGCATTTTTGTAAACTCTTTAAAAAACAAATTCTAAAATGTTACATATTTTAATTTACTCGTAATAAGAAGTGGGATGAAATTATACAATTATAATTTTAATTTTTGAATTTCAAATTAATTGACATAATATATTTACAAATTTACTACTATATAATTATTTATTTAATAAAACAATTATACAAATTGCAAATTAAATTTTTATTTTATAAATTAACTAAAATATGAAAGTGCTTCCTATATGTAGATAAATCTATTTTTACACACTATTCCTACTATTTCAGGTTTTCTGTCAATGTATTGACATTTATGACAAAACAAATCCCTGTTTTGTTTGCTTTCTACCTTTATAGTTTTTTGCTATCTTTGTTTGCCCTACAGATAATAGTTTATATTGTACTTCTCCCCATTTTACAATTATATCATATTCAATGGCTCTTTTTGATAGTGCAATAGCTAAACTTCCAGTTGTGACATAATCTGATACTTTTAAGGTGCTGTCTCAAATTATATCTTGTTTTTCCTATATATTTTCTTGTTTGTACAAATTATGGGAGTTGTATATCGTTTATATGAGGAAAGTGTCTTTAACTTATATTTGAAAAAACAAGAATTGTTTTTCTAAATATAATTAAATAATTTAAACTGTAGTAATAATAATCATTATTTTATACACTATGATCAACAAACTTGTCTTAAAAGTTCACATAATAGCATACAATCAATTCCAAAAGACTATATATATATATTCTCTTAAAGAAACATTTTTGACTAACAAATTAGTCATCTTTAGAAAACTCTTTCAGAACACAAATTCTAAAATATTGAATACCAAAAATTCAAATATAATTAATTAATTACAAAAAATAATTCAATAATATTCTATTAATCCTACAGCAAGTTAAAAAAAATTTGAATAAAACTTCTCTTATGCAAAACATTGTGCACAGTAAACTTCAATCTACTATCACCCTCAGAAACTTGAGAAAGACTATTGAGTGTTGTAAAGGCCATAAATTTGCTTTGAAAGGAAACACATGCTTCTCAATTTGTTGTGAAACAGTAAGGCTAATGTGCCTTACTGTTTCACAACAAGTGTTTATAAAATCCCTATCAGAAATTTAAATCTCTACAAAGATGAACCATGCATTGGATATACATTCTGTAATTTTAGAAAATTAAAATTAAAGAAAACAAACAAAGTCTTGAAGTCAGAGCATTACCATAGTTCTCACTACATATTTTCTTGAACATAATATTAACCTTGATTATATTAATGCCATGTTTCTAAAATCATTCCAAATAAATACAAAGCTATTGAAATTGAAAGGACCAAACTTAACTCTACACTATCAGTAAGAATAATCCCATACTAATACCCTCTACATGGAAATAATTCATACAATAGGTACAGCTTGTTTAATAAAGGTGTAGACAATATCAGAACGGTTCGGCTTTCATGCAATACTCAAAAACAGATGGATTCTTCAGCTCAGGAGTTGATTGTCATTCATTGCAAATCAGTAAAGTCCATGTAGTCAGATTCTACATTGGGGAGGAAGGTATACTAGATTTGCTTTAGATTTCTCAGTCTAGAAGACTATTTCGTTTTATATCATTAACTTTTAAGCTTTATTAATACATTAGGTAGTTTAACATATTGGTAGCACAGCATATTATTTTCTTTTGTTTATTACCTGATTTCTTTATTTAAAATAAAA